>CP106724.1:18590768-18833268 GCA_025506655.1 Gossypium rotundifolium | reverse complement strand
ACCCTGAAATATCAAAGCAAGAATTAAGAACACATAGTTAAGAACAAATCAAGTATTCAACATACAACTCAGAAAATAAAAACAAGTTCCATCTTAGGTTTCATCCCCCTCAAGTATTTGAGAGGTTTAGTTAATAACTATAAAAGAATACATCTCAGAAGAAAATATAAAACAAAACATAAAGAAAACCCTAAAACCCCCTGAAGGAATTGAAGGAGAGATCCTCAATCTTGAGTATGACTCCGGCTTCTTGAGATGAGTCAACTAGCTTTCTTCGAGTGAATCCCATAGTTCGGCCCCTCTGGCTTGGCTCCTTGGCCTAGGTGAATGCCCTCCTGAAGGTTGGCCTCTAGGGTGTTTATATAGGCTTTTGGAATGTCTTTCTTTACCTCTAAATACCCTAATCTAAGTGAAATTCAAACAGGTCACGTCAGGGACGTGCCTATGGCACACGCCCATGTGAATCGTAGCCATGCTATGTTCGGGTCTGTTAAGGAGGCACGACCGTATGGCTTAGGCCCAGGCCATGTCGATTTCGTGATTTGTCCCATTTACTCTATTTTTGGCCCGTTTCTTGTTCTTTTCATCCTCCGGTGCTTTCCTATATATAAAACATGAAATTAAAGGATTAAGAGCACCAAATTTCACAATTCAAGGCTTAAATCATCCAGAAGTATGCTAAATTTTGGATTAAAATATGTACATATTACTATTTATCAAATAATCCCACACTTAAGCATTTTCTTGTCCTCAAGAAAAATTCTCAACTCACAATTAAAACGAACTTCCTTAATTCATAATACTCATCGATAATGTTTCATCATAATTCATAGATAATTTATACATGGATAATTTAACTCAAAGAGTCCTAAAGATTCAAACAATCAAAGTCATAAGTTTGTAGCATGAAAATATAGGTGTTTCCCCTTATCCGAATAATTACCTTTGATTCAAAACTGACAAGGATTGACATTCTCACTAAAGATTCACTCAAATCACTCAAGGTATTTAAGGTTCAAAATAAAGAACTCATCAATCAAACATGAAAAGTTATTACCATAGGCTTGCAAGAAAATCAAATCTCCACCACTATAAAATAAGATGATGCACAAATCAAAAGGTCTTTAAAGGGTTGTAATGGGGCTTAGGTTAAAGGTGTGGATAAAGGCTAAATTAAAGGGTTAGAATCGAGATTGAATTGGCAATTTACCTAACTATAAAAATGAAACTAATCCTGAATAATTACATCAATTGAAAGCTAACAATACTAATAATACGAGCTTCTTCTTCAAGATATTGAATTTAAATGTATATGCTCACTTAATCACAGAACTAATAATGAATATACTTTGATTTTTTAGAACAAATCAACAATAATAAGAAAGAACTTTAACAACTGAAATATAGAACATAGTTAGGCAACTGCTCAAAATCAAATCTCGACAAAAAGGGTAGTCAAGAGGAATGGTGATAACAAATACAAGATGGGCTTTGGGTTAATATTAGTGGGTGAATCAATAAAAGGGTTGTTAGGATCAAATGGGTTCACTAGGGGTTAATTGTGAGGGTAGGCTTTTAATGGAGCAAGTGGGTTAAATCCTAAGTGCCTTTATCATCTCTATATATCAAATCAATAATGTGGTCTTGACATGTATAATCGAAGCAAGTTCTAGAATAAAAAATCAATGTTGACACACTCATAATCAATAAAAGTGAGCACGAAAAGATGTATGCTCTAAAAGCTCAAAATCTCACAAAAATTATGGGTTTTTGATATCAACCTTGTAAATTTCAAATTTCAAGGTAATAATTAGATTCAGGTTGATAAACCGTAAAAGTAACATATTTTAGGCCCACATTTAGTATGCTTTTGGATGATTTAGCCATTGATTTATGTAAAAAGGTGCTTTTAATCCTTTCTTTTCATGTTTTTACTCAAGAAAGCACCCATGGACGAAAAGAACAAGAAACGGGCATAAAATGGGCCAATTTTGGCTGTAAAGGAAATCGACACGGCCAGGACATCAAGCCACACGACCGTGCCTCGAAAATTAACTAAGACACAGCCATGCCACGATTTACACGGCTGTGCCCCAATCGACAGAATCGAGACATGGCCTAAAAACTATTTACACAGGCATGTACCATGGCCGTGCCCCTACCGCGAGAGAGAGCAATTCCACTCGAATTTGGATACTTCGAGCCAAAGAAACACTTTCTGAATCTTATCCAAATACCGAGTAAGAAGCAGGCTTAAATGAGGACACTTGGGGGCCAAGTAAAGCATTCTAAAGTCTATCTATATAAACACCCTAAGTGTATCCTGAAAGGGACGTTAGGTGGTGAGCTAGGCTAAGGAGCCGAGCCGGAAAGGTCAGACTTGTGGGAATCACTCGAAGATAGCTAGTGGATCCATCTCAACAAGCCGAAATTCTACTCAAGACAGCGGATTTCTCCTTCAATTCCTCTAGGGGGTTTTAGATATTTCTTATGTTTTGTTTTATCTTTTCTCTTGAGATGTTTTCTTTCTTTGTTATGAACTAAAGCCCTTAGATACCTGAAGGGGATGAAACCTAGATGAATATTGTTATTGATTTCTGAATTATATGATAAATACTTAGTTTATTCTTAATTATGCATGCTTAATCCAATCTGATGTGCTTAGGTGGAGGAGGAATAGACCCTGCTTAAGAGTAGATCTAGCATAATTAAGCAGAGTTGATCGCACGCCTAGAGATAGGGTGACGAGATTTTGCCAGATTAGGTTGAAACCTAATATGGGAATCCATAGATCGATTTACTACTATTCTAGGGGGTTATTATAAGAGAACGAGAGTTCCACTAATTAACCTAGGGTTAGACGTTATTCGCCTCAAGAGAGGGTTTAATATACGTTAGGGAGTCCTACGGATCAAACTAAGTGAATAAATCGTATGGTTCAGTGTTAAATAGCAAGTGAAGTCTAGGTGGATTCTTCTTGAAGGTATCGTCAAAATCAATTAAGTTTTCTTCAAGTTATTTCCCAATTTGTTCTTTTTGTCTTTGCGTCTTTAGTTTAGTAGTCATTAAACTAGATTAAATCAACCTATCACTCCATATTTTAGGCTAAATAATAAAAAGAAAGTAAGTATTAGTACTTTTAGTTCCTTTAGGATCGACAATCCGGTCTTGCTTAAGCTATACTACTATTCGATAGGTACACTTGCCTCTAATCATTGTCAGAGTTAGTTCCAGGTTTGATCATATTCTTTATAAATTTTATAGCTCTGATTTCAGCAATAAAGTTTTTGGCGCCGTTGCCGGGGAACTAAAATATTAAGAAAGCTCTATTTTTATTACTTTAGCTAAATTTTCCACCTTAATTTTAGTTTTATTTCGCGTAATTTATTTATTTATTTTACTAAATTTTACTTTCTTTCTTTTCTCAGTAGGTACCTCTAGTTTATGACTAGAAGGAACCCGACAGGGCCTCTAGAATACGATAGTGATATTGAGGCTACCGTACGAAGAAATCGCAGAGAAATAAGGCGAGCCCTAAATTACCAACAAGGCGAATCCAATCCTACTGAAGGGATGGATGAGAATAACCCACCACGAGATGTGGAAGAAAACAATGCTCCTCGTACTATGTATGATTATGCTAAATGTCATTTAGCAGGAGTTGAATCTAGTATTGTTAGGCCTGCTATAGCTGCTAATAATTTTGAATTAATGCCTAACACAATACAAATGATTCAACAATTTGTTCAATTTGATGGTTTGTAGGACAAAGACCCGAACACTCATATAGCTAATTTTTTTAGAATTCTATGATACTTTCAAAATAAATGGCGTTTCTGATGATGCCATTCATCTTCGGTTATTTCCCTTTTAATTAAGAAATAAAGCCAAACATTGGTTGTACCGATTACCACGAGGGTCAATTACTACATGGGATCAAATGACTGAAAACTTTTTATTAAAATATTTTCCATCGGCTAAAATGACCAATTTACGGAATGATATCTCTTCTTTTGTACAGATGGATTTAGAGACATTATACAATGCATAGGAGAGATATAAGGATCTCTTGAGAAGATGTCCACACCATGGTCTACCCTTGTGGTTACAAGTCCAAACTTTCTATAATGGTGTAAATACCTCAACGAGGCAACTAATCGATTCAGCCGCCGGTGGAACTCTGAACAATAGAACTCCTGAAGTAGCCTATGAGTTCATTAAAGAGATGTCACTGAATAACTATCAGTGGCAAGTCACAAGGATAAAACCGACAAAATCAACTGGAGTTTACAACCTTGATGCAGTAACCATGCTATCAACACAGGTAGAGATGATGAATAAAAACCTTGATAGTTTGTATTCTTCGCAGGTACACCCAGTCATGTAGTGTAACGCAAGTGGAACTGTGGCGAATCTTGAGTACCCACCATATCAACCGGACACAGAGAGCGAACAGATGAACTATATAGGTAATAATTTCAAATCCAGTAATAATCCTTATAGTAATACTTACAATCCAGGTTGGAGGAACCACCCCAATTTTTCATGGGGAGGCCAAGGAAATCAAAGACAACAACCACCTCAAAACTTCCAAAATCAGCCATATCCGTAAGAGAAGAAGCCAAACCTCGAAGAGATGCTGACAAAATTCATGGCAAACACAAAAAATTGTTTCTAGGATACCGAAAAAATAATTAAAAGCAATAAGAACCGAATGGGGGAACTTAATAATTCAGTCAAGGAAGCCACTAATGCGGTCGAACAACTCACAAAGCTAAGGTCAGAACGACCGCAAAGACGTCTGCCAAGTAACAAAGATTAACCCAAAGGAGCAAATCCAAGCCATCTCAACTCATGATAGTAAGGGGTTAGATGAACTCAATCCAATACAAGGAAGATGAAGGTAAGATAGAGGTAACACAAGAAAAGCCAAAATCGATAATCAAAGAGTACCAACCTCGCATACCTTATCCCGAAGCGATGAAAAGAGACGATTCAAAGGAACAGTTTGGTAAGTTTCTTAAACTCTTAAGGAAATTACATATTATCTTACCTCTTCTCGAAGCTCTTTTTCAGATGCCAGACTCGAGGAAATTTTTAAAACATCTATTGATGAACAAACGCAAATTAGATGAAGAGCACCACGTGGAATTGAATGCAACATGCTAAACAATGTTATAGAATAGACTACCACGAAAGCTAAAAAATCCAGGGAGTTTTACAATTCCATGTTTAATTGGTAGTTTAGCTATTGATAATGCGTTAGCTGATTTAGGGGCAAGCATAAATGTCATGCCTTATACATTATTTAAACGACTAGGTCTAGGGAAGCCCAAACAAACTAGGATGAGTATACAATTTGCTGATAAAACTGTTAGAATTCCTAGGGGCATTATTGAAGATGTTCTTTTCAAAATAGATAAATTTGTTTTCCAGTAGATTTTGTTATCTTAGATATGGATGAGGATAATACAATCCCCTTAATTTTGGGAAGACCTTTTTCTAGCAACTGCCAATACTAAAATTGATGTTGCCACAGGAGAACTCATACTTTGTATAGGTGACGAATCAATCAGTCTTCAATCTCTTGACTCGGCCAGGACAACAATCAATGATGGTAAGAAAGTCAATACGGATGATAATCAAATTGTTCAAACTTTATCACAGGAAACACCACATGAAGACAAACCTGAGCCAAATCATAGCACCCAAACCGACAAAGAGAAGGATCAAAACCTTAAGGTCGACAGACTAGAAGAGCAGAAGACACATGTCAAAGCAGAACCACAAGAAGAATGTAATATCCAAGATTTAGGGGTTATGCATTTTTACTTAATGTATGTAATTGCATGCTTGAGTATGATTTGAATGTGATTTGGGGGCTTCAAGAACCTTGGGATATAGGTAGGAGCCTTAAAAGTTACTGGATTTTTAAGCCCAAAAAGGAGAACTAAGGGAGCTAGGTCTTAAGGAGATTATTGTGTGGTTTAGGACACAAATAACCCAGTGGTAAGGTGGCAAGGAGGCGCCACTTAGGTGACGCCACAGGGAGTGAGAAGGGCCTAGGTTCGAGCAGCAAGGGATGCATTTTGGAGTTTTATTTTTCAGCGAGGAAGGGCAGTGGTGGACGGCACAAGGACTCTGATGGAGGAGGTATAGATTGGGTCTGACAGCTTAGAGATTCGGCTAAGGTAGAGTGAAAAGCGGGATTGAGTGGAGAGAAGGAGAGTTGGCCGGCCAAGGGACTTCTAGGATGACAAATTTGGTCACCTAGTAGCCAAAATCCCCTAAGTCGAATTTGTGTCACCACCACTTTCTTTATTCTTTTCTTTCTCTCAATTCTTTCTTCTTCTTTCTCACTTTAGCTGAATCATAACTGAGCTTCCATATCATTCTTTTTCTTCTTCTCACAATCATCAAAAGCCGAATACCATTCATCCTTCTCTTATTCCCTCCTTTCACTATTGGTCGAACCTCCATTGTTTTCCTAAAGCCATTGCCGAAATCTTTCAACCTCATTCCTTCCCAGTTTTTGGCTGAATAGCAACCAAGCAGAGATCTCCCTTGATCTCTTCTCAAATCGGTTTGGTGATAGGTAAGTCTGAATCTCCACCATTCTTCCTTATTTCTTCTCTGTCGACATGTGTAGAACAAAAGCTAAATTTTGGTATTTGTCTTGACTTTTAATCAACCATGCAATCGATTTTCTTTTAGGATTCCTGGGATTTTTAAGTAGTAGATCGGGAGCATCTTTTCCTTGTCAATAGTTTCGATAAGTCAGTGGTAAGGTTTCGTACTGATTCAATTCATCTCTTAGTTATCTGAAAAGCCGAAAGCTAACCATTTGAATATACTAGTGCTTAGCTGATTTCAAGGAAGGGTTATCACGTAGTTTTGGGATTTGGGTGGTAACCAAATCGGCAGCAAGGTAAGGATTTTGGTCGCGTTAACCCATCGGGATTTGCTGTGTAGCCGAATGGCTCTTTGCTAATATGCTTAGTGTTGGCCGAATGTAGGAAAAAAGGATCTAGAGCATTAGATCGGGATTTTAGGGATTTGGTAATCACGTTAGAAATCAGGTGTGTAACCCTACACTGAGTTCCTGATAGTTTAATAATAATTATGTTAATCATGTGTTAGTTAAGTGACAAATAAACATGGTTAAGAGTACCATTGAATGGTACAGTGTATTCAGGTACGTTACCCCTTAACACTCGTAAATAATGTTTAATAACATTGATGTGAAAATATGTGGTATTCCGCTGGATTTTAGGGGTAAGGTAAATTGCATGATAAATAGCATGTTTTGTATGTTGCATGGGCATATGGGTGATTATGTTAAAGGGGAAGTGATCCGTGGTTTTACCACATTATCTCGGTGACTATGTCACATATTATGAATCTGGTGACTCAGAACATTATCGGTGGCTATGCCACAATTATAAGGGTGATGTGCAGGTTGATCGCGGTGGATCGCCTTCGATGGTGTGTAGCGGATGGAGGGTCAATTTAGTAATCCCCACGGTGTGATTGGTAGGTACGAGTGATCTGTAGAGGATGGATATCTAGATGGGTTTGGGTTGCATCATTACCTATATTTGCTCGTATGTGATATGATATGCATTATATGTTTTGGGAGTCTATGGTGGTTGTTACACACTGAGTCTGTTGACTCACCCTTCGTGGGCTAACTTTTTGCAGATGGCACTCAGTGAATGGATCGGGTCGACAGGAACTTAGTGGTGGCCATGCACAGCTCAATTTTTCTTCAGTTTTCTTATTAAGTTTATTTTGGTTTATTTTGAGATATATTTTGATGTAATAAGGCCATTATCACTTAACTGTTTTATTTATGTGTTTTAAATTTCTACTATGATACGAACAACTTCAATTGTTTTGAAACTCAAACGCCTACGGTTTTCAAGTTAATAATAATAATAAACTTTAAAAAAAATTCAGCATTTCTTTAACTCGTAACTTTTGAAATAAGAAATTATCGTTTTAGTACAAAATTAAATTTCAACTCAATTTTTAACTTGAGAACAATCCCAAATCTATTTTCTTCAAAAACCACCAAGATTTTCAAAATGTCATTACGAGGCTTAACTACATTTTACTCAAGGAGCATGCCAGATCCGGTCAGGGCTTGTGGGCCGGGTTCGGGGTGTTTCAAAGAAAAATCATAGGAACCACTAGAAGAGCTCGTAGGAACATCCAATAACTTCAAAATAGGAGACCAGGTACTGTTAGACAAAGATGATCCGCACATCATCACAACAGACCTGAAGCCAAAGGGTGAAATCCTTCTTAAGGTACACAATATCTTCCCACAAGGAACAGTCGAGGTAAGCAACCCAACATTCGACACCTCTAAGGTAAACGCTTTTCAATTTGAACTTTGTCAAGAAAATAGAACTTTAAGCAAGAGGGAAGATATTCAAACCTTTAAACCTCCTTGATTCAAGTACAAGGAAAAGTCTAGCTTCAGACTATAAACGAGCGCTTCTCGGGAGGCAACCCGAGCATTAACCTTACTTTTTTTACATTCGTTTTCATTTTATTTTCTTCTCTTTTTGTTTCTCTTTGTAGCTTAACCAAAAAGTACAGATTTCTAGGACACATGGCCTTACACACAGCCGTGTCCGTGGTCGTGTAGACCACCAGAATCCCCATATCGACATAGCAGAGGCCGTGCGAATCAAATCTCAACCACTTTTGACGTCACAGATCCAACCACTCCACCACGGGTACCAATAGATTGGCACGATCGTGCTCCACCGCCGTCTGAAGCTATTGACTTACCAGACATGGGACAAACACGCCCATGCTACTCAACCGTGCCAACTCACTGCCTTTTCAGGAACGGGCGTGGCATCTGAAAAATGGGCGTGGGTGAGCAAACATGCCTAGACACACGGCCGTACGATGAGGCTGTGTAATTCAACACACTCTCAATCCACGGGCATGGGAACGTGCCAGAATTGAAATCCTATTTAAACTCCACATCCCTTCTCTTTCTCCCCTCATTCTTTCATTCTTCTTTTTCTGTCTTTCTTAGAAAAGGTGCTTAAACTCTTGAGCTACACTAGAATCATGCCGAAGATGCGTAAGAAGGCAAGCATTGTCTCCTCAAAGGAGACCCCAACACATAAATTCATGCCAGCCACTTTATCCAAACACCAAACCAAGGGTCTTTTAGACCTTTTATGTAACACCCCAAACCCGGCCCATATGTCATGACCGGATCTGGTATGCTACGAGTTGAATGTTGGAAACTTTATTTTAAAGGGGTTTTGAAAATCTCAGTTTATTTTAACCGACTAATCATTAATTGTGACATTTTTGAAAGGAACCTTAACATTCGCGTTGAATGTGCTTGAAAAGCCCATTTTCATTTTACTTATAATTAAGACTTTGAAAACATAAGCTTATAAATTGTAACATTAAAAAAATATAGATCGATAACCTAAGTTAAAAATAATCCCAAAATTAAAACTCAATGAAAAATCAAAAATAGTCTATGAAAATAAAAGACTTAATGGCCCCTCGAGTCTCTCGGCTCCCATGCCCACGATCTACTGCTTATCTGAAAAGTTGGGAAAAATAAAAGGGGTGAGTCACCAAGACTCAGTGTGCAAATCTCGAAAACATATAAAAGCCTTGGGGCCCACAAACACATTATGGTCTTTGGCCCATACACAATGGCAACAGATTATTTTCATGCAACATGGCCCATCCCAAACCTAAAAGTCCATCCTCTACACACCCCCGTACCAACCATCACACCGTGGGGATTTCTACAATCAACCCTCCAACCACTACACACCATATCGACAGCTGTGCTGCCTATCATAAAGACCGATCACTATGTGACCTATGTGGCAAAGCCACCTATCGCTATGCGACCTTAATAATATATCGACAGCTGTGCTGCCTGTCATAAAGACCGATCACTATGTAACCTATGTGGCAAAGCCACCGATCGCTATGCGACCTGTTCCCCTTCATCATATCAATCCCATCCCATGCATACATACATGCAAGAATCAGAACATTAAACTACTTAAACAGATAACTACATATAGAGAAGTTTCTATGATTACGTACCTGGCATCCCTTGCCTACCCTTTATGGGTAATACGACTGTTCATGCAGCCTCATTTTCTGGCTTTTAGCCCGTAACAAATACATAGTACAGTTTAACTAGTGTGTTAGAGATCTACACACCTGATTACTGATAAGATGATACTGTCTAAGTCGACACTATCAGTAGTTGCTACGACTGCTAACAGTCTAAGGTTTTGTTCTGAAGCTGGTCCACAACCCGGCGGCCAATCCCGTACTATTGACACTGTGCGTTTCTTGAACTTTGGGGCAGGGACTACAGATCCAACCCCTTCCTTCGATTTGCTGACATTCGAGTCCATAAATGACCTTAGCCAGAGGATACTATAATGATTGCTTAACGAGGCATTAGGTTAAGGCACAATAAGGAAAAGAAACTGATTAAACACTTAGAGAGAATCGAAACCCTTACCTTGAAATCCCGAACAAGTAATGTGGTTCGAAGGCTAACGATTTCTGGCTTAGAAACCTAGGCGATTTGACCTCCTTCAAAATCCAGAATACCACCCCAAAAGAACACGAGATCAGTGAAAACGCCAAACTAAAGATGGCCTAACAACCAACTAGCCATTCGACTATGGTCTCAAAAACCAAAAGAGAAGAAAAAAGAACAGAAGGAATCGACACTTACCTTAACATAGAGAATTCGACAACTCTTAGGGAATTTTGGTTTTTGCATAAAAGTGGAGATGAAAGAATAAGATTTGGGGTTTCGACTTTTCAATATTAATCGGCTATGGTATGAAAGTGGAGAGGAAAGTAGAGTTAAAAGTTTTCGGTTTAGGCAGAAAAGGAGAAGAAGAACCCTTAGTTACCAAAATTAGGAGGAGAAAAGAAGAAGTGAAAGAAAATCAAAAAGCTATGCTTCAGGAAAATAGTGAGAATTCGGCACCCCTTAGCCCTATCTAGCCGCTTTCCCCCTTTTCACTCAGTGTTGGAATTTCAACCACCACTGTGACTAGCAGATAAATCCTAAATTTCCTCCCTTATCTTTTTCTGCCACTCATTCTCTGTAATATTTGGGATTTAGGGGTTATGCATTTTTATTTAAACGTATGTGATTACGTGCTTGTGTGTGTGATTTGAATGTGATTTAGGGGCTTCAGGAACCTTGGGATGTAGGTAGGAGCCTTAAAAGTTATTGGATTTTTTAAGCCTAAAACGGGGAACTAAGGGAGCTAGGCCTTAAGGAGTTTATTGTGTGGCTTAGGACACAAGAATTAAGCTGGTAAGGTGGCAAGGAGGCGCCACTTAGGGCCTTGTGAGGTGACGCCACAGGGAGTGAGAAGGGCCTAGGTTCGAGCAGCAAGGGAAGTGTTTTGGAGTTTTATATGGCAGCAATGGGAGGCAGTGTTGGACGGCACAAGGACACTTCATAGATGAAGTGTAGATTGGGTCAAATAGCTTAGAAATTCGACTAAGTAGGAGTGAAAAGGGGGATTAGGAAGAGAGAAGGAGAGTTGGCCGGCCGAGGGACTTTTATGATGGCAAATTCGGTCACCTTGTGGCCAAAACTCCCTAAGCCGAATTTTAACTGAGCCTTACCATCATTCCTCTTCTCTTCTTCTTCTTACCACTTTTTCTTCCTCTTTCTCACCTTAGCCGAACCATAAACTGAGTTTCAACATCATTCTTTTTCTTCTTTTTCACACAATCTCTTCTGTTATCAAAAGCTAAAACCTTTATTTTCTTACCGAAACTTTCTTAATCTTTTCTCTTTAAACCAAAGCCGAATCTCTGTGTTTCCAAACAAAGGTGCAATCGGTTTCAACATTGTGGTAAGGGATCCTGTCATTCAATTCCTTTCTTTTCCTTTTTCTTTTGATTGTCGAAATCTCAGAATCTAATTCCTCTCATTTTCTTTGGCCGAAACCATGAAGAGAGAAATTGGGATCCACTTGTAGCCAACGGTTTAAGGGAGATCTTCCAGGATTTTGGATATCTAAGGTAAGTAAGACATACTATTCGGCCAAAGGCAATACAACCTATTGAAAGTTGCCGATTCTAATTATGGTGTCTTAGAGAGTTTTCGATAGATCTTCGAGATTTGGCTAAGCAATCTAGGTAAGGGTTCTAGTGTTTCAGATCTGTTCCTTATTCGTTCAAAAGCCGAAAACTAACCAGTTGAGTGTACTAGTGCTTAGCCGATTACAAGGGGGGATCATCACGAAGTTTCGGGATTTGGTTGGTAACCAAATCGGTAGCAAGGTAAGGATTTTGGTTGCGTTAACCCTTCGGGATTTGCTGTATTGTCGAATGGCCTCTATACTAATGTTCTTAGTGTTGGCCGAATATAGGAAAGGGGATCTAGTGCGTTAGATCAGGGTTTTCAAGATTTCGATTAGATCTACGAATAGTCAAGTGTGTAACCCTACACTAATATTCCTAATAGATTAATAATAATGCTAAGCATGTGTTAATGAAGTGATGAATAAACATGGCTAAGGGTACCATTTGATGGTACAATGAATTCAGGTATGTACCCCTTAATACTCGTTAATATTGTTTAATAACATTCAAGTAAAAATATGTGGAAATCTGTTATGATTTTGGGGGTAAGGTAAATTGCATGGTAAATATATGTTTTGAATGTTACATGGGCATATGGGTGATTAGGTTAAAGGGGAAGTGATCTGGTGGTTTCTACCACATTATCTGGTGACTTATGTCACATATTATGAATCTTGTGACTCTGTCACATTATTTGGTGGCTATGCCACAATTATAAGGGCGATGAGCAGTTGACTGTAGTGACTGCCTTCGATGGTGTGTAGCGGATGGAGGGTCGATTTAGTGATCCCCACTGTGTGATCAGTAGGTATGGGTGATGTGTAGAGGATGGATCTAGGTGGTTTGGGTTGCATCATTATTTACAATTGTTTTATGTGATTTTATATGCCATGATTATTTGGGAGTCTGTGATGGTTGTTACACACTGAGTCTATTGACTTACCCCTCGTGGGTTAACATTTTGCAGGTGGCACTCAGTAAATGGACCGGGTCGGCAGGAACTTAGTGGTGGCCATGAACAGCTCAGTTTTTTGGTTTTTCTTGT
Source organism: Gossypium rotundifolium (assembly GCA_025506655.1). Taxonomy (NCBI): domain Eukaryota; kingdom Viridiplantae; phylum Streptophyta; class Magnoliopsida; order Malvales; family Malvaceae; genus Gossypium; species Gossypium rotundifolium. Next base: position 18,820,088 of record CP106724.1, on the reverse strand, counting down.
CAAGTTTACTTTGATTTATTTTGGGTTATGTTTTGATGTAATAAGGCCATTATCAGTTAACTGTTTTATTTATGCGTTTTAAATTTTTATTATGATGCGAACAATATCGAACAGAACGATTAAACAATTTTCGTAAAACAACATCAATTGTTCTGAAACCCAAACACCTACGGTTTCCAAGTTAATAATAAACTCTAAAATTCAGCATCTCTTTTAACTTGTAACTTTTGAAATATGAAAATATCGTTTTGGCACAAACTTAAATTACAATACGGTTTTTAACTTGGGAACAATCCGAAGCTATTTTCTTCAAAACCACCAAGATTTCCAAAATGTCATTTCGAGACTTAACTACGTTTTACTCAAAGAGCATGCCAGATTTGGTCAGGGCTTGTGAGCCGAGTTTGGGGTGTTTCAGTTTGGTATCAGAGCCCAGTTCGAAACTCGGCCTTGAGGGCTTTTGGGCCAAAACATTTTTCTATTTTGAAAATTGAGCTTTATAAAAGAATGAGTAGGTTTTCTAGCATAGCACTTGAGTCTCCGGCCCGAAGTCCACCAGGTAAGTATCCCTAACTACTGTGTGATTTGTATGTGGGTATTATGGGGACGTAGATTAGTAGACTAGGAGCTAATGAACCTTAGGATTAGCTTACTCCAACATAGAATTACATAAAATTTAAAGTCTAACCAAACAAACCTATGAGTGAGTCACTGAGTTAAGGGTGTGGCAACCGTTGTGCATATGTCTAGGATTGGATTCAAGGGGAGCTTGCTATTTAAGTAGTCCTAGTGACTCACCTCCTCTCCGCTCGAATCCTACCTGGTGTGTAGTGATAGTTCACCCTAACCAAGAGGACTTAATCACAGGCTAAATTCAATAATTAAAACCCGAAAGGGACTAGTCACCTTGTTTTGTACAACCCTAAAATTAAACCTTGGTTTCAAAATTACCAAAGTACCCTTGATTAGAAAAATGACCGAAATACCCTTGATTTGCAAGTTGACCAAATTACCCCTAACTTGAAAATTTTCCAAAATACCCACGGTATGGAAAGTTGCTGAAGTACCCCCGAATTGAAAATTTCCAAAATACCCTTATTTCGTAAAACCACCTGGAATCATATTTTGTAAAATTACCAAAATACCCTTGCTTTGTAAAATTACAAAAATACCCTCAGTTTATAAAATTACCATATTACCCTTGAATCTTCCTATCAAAATATTCTTTTTTTGCAAAAATACCCAGAAACCTCTATTTTACGAAATTTTAAAATACCCTGATTTGGAAAAATGATGAAAATACCCCTATAGGATAAAATTACAAAAATACCCTTGGGTAGTGGAAAACAACAACAATGACAACCACAACACTTTTCTGTAATGAACGCAAGTTCATAATAGTGATGATTGAATGAATGAACTTGAGACTGTAGTGTGGGTATGAACTCGAAAGAACTACTTTTTAGAACTATTAATCATAAGACTGTTCGCGATAAATCAGTGGAAAGAAATAATGATTCATAAAATTCTTAATTAGATAAATGCAACTCAGAAGAATAAGTTCTAGAGGACGTGGTCGTAATGTGCGTGGCCGTGGTAGAGGCCGAATGACCGTATCGAAACCCGTTAGGTTTGGTCAAGGGTCCGAGAATGAAATGCCACCACCACCAGCTGCTGGTGTTGAATATCAGGATTAGACGGGGGATGATGCAGTATCGCAAGCGATGCTGCGAGTTCTTGAGAGGGTGGCTAGAGTAAGTGGGGGTATGGAAGCTCGAAAGTCTGTACCTGAGTGACTCCGAGCCAATGGAGCTAAGGTATTTCGAGGTATATCTAGTGTGGCGCCCAATATGGCTAAGTATTGGTTGAAGGCGACGGAGCAAATTATGGACGATTTGGACTTGACTGCTGAGGAGAAACTGAAAGGGGTGGTGTCGCTTCTCCGCGATGAGTCATACCAGTGGTGGCTCACGGTTCGGGATGGTGCTGCCGCGGATGATCTTACTTGGGAGTATTTTAAGGCGGCGTATCAGAAGAAGTATATTGGAACTAGCTATATTGATGCGCAAAGGAAGGCGTTTCTGAGGCTGGTTTAGGGGAATAAGTCTGTAGCGGAGTATGAGGTAGAATTCTTAAGGTTGAGCCGGTATGCTCAAGGTATTATGGCTACGGAGCATGAACGATGTGTCCGGTTTGAGGACGGACTGAGGGATGACCTGAGATTATTGATCGCTCCTCAGTAGGAGCGGGAGTTTAATGTGTTGGTAGAAAAGGCTAAGGTTGCTGAAGGAGTTAAGGAATCTGTGAGACAAAATGCAGACAAGAATAGACAAAAGAGAGGTTTTGGATCGTCAGGGTCATCTGGGAATGTTCAAAAGAGACCTAGAGTTGATGGGTCGCGAGGGCAGCAGGTTGTTACGGGAGGACAGTACCGTACGTGTGCTCAGTGTGGAAAGGTGCACCTGGGAGAGTGTTGGAAAAAGACGGGAGGATGTTTAAGTATGGGTCCAAGGATCACATGATTAGGGACTATGAAAACAGACGGGAGCCGACCAGCAAGTCAGGATCTTAATCAGGCTGGAAGAGGTGGAAGTAGCCACCGCAGGGTCGTGGTCAGGTTGGCAGAGGTAACGGTTCTGGAAAAGGTCAGGGAACACCGGGTAGAGGTGTTGGTAACACAGAGGCAAGACAGTCGGGTCTAATGTATGTAGTTAGTCGCAGGGAGGATGGTGACGCACCTGATGTCATAACAGGTATGTTCCTTATCTCTGGATTACCCTTTATTGCGTTGATAGATATTGGGTCAACCCATTCATACATTGCTAGTAAGGTGTCTAGAACTCTGTATATGAACTCTAAGACTGTACCTAGGAAGATGACTGTACTTAGTCCTTTAGGGCAATCAGTAGTATTAGACAAACTCTTTAGGGCAGTACCTTTGGAAGTTCAGGGGGCGCAATTTCCAGCTGACTTAATAGAGTTGCCATTTGAGGAATTTGATCTAATCTTAGGCATGGACTGGTTAGTGAAGTACCATGCAAATGTGGATTGTGCTGCTAAGCGCATGTCGTTAAGAACTTCTAACGACAATGAGGTTGTGGTAATGGGCGAGAGATGAAATTGCTTATCAAATGTAGTATCTGCCCTTAAGGCAGAGAAGATGGTGAGAAAATGGTGTGTAGCTTTTTGATGTTGATCAGTGCCTTAGAGGCTAAAGAAGCAGCTGTAGGAGGAGTTATAACAGTAAGGGAATTTGTAGATGTCTTTTCGGAGGAGCTGCCTGGGTTACCCCCAGACAGGGAAGTAGAGTTCAGAATTGATTTACTGCCGGGTATAGCTCCTATGTCAATTGCTCCATACCGAATGGCACCAAAGAAGTTAGTAGAGCTTAAAGCCCAGATCCAAGAGTTACTCGATCTTGGGTTTATTTGACTTAGTGTGTCTCCATGGGGAGCACCGGTCCTATTCGTGAAGAAGAAAGATGGGACTATGCGCATGTGCATAGATTACCAGCAGTTGAATAAGCTGACCATCAAGAACAAGTATCCATTGCCAAGAATAGATGACTTGTTTGATCACAAGGGCCGCATGAGATTTTGAAGGTAGATCTAAGGTCAGGATATCATCAACTTAAGGTGAAGGAAGCAGATATCCATAAGACCGCTTTTTAGACTAGGTACGGGCATTATGAGTTCTTGGTAATGCCGTTCGGATTGACAAATGCCCTAGCCACATTCATTAATATGATGAACCAGGTTTTCCAACCCTACCTGGATCAGTTCGTCATTGTGTTCATAGACAATATTCTAGTGTATTCCAAGTCTGAGGAAGAACATGATGAGCATCTCTGAGTTGTGTTGCAGGTGTTAAGGGAAAAGAAGCTATATGCCAAGTTCAGCAAGTGCGAATTTTGGCTAAAGGAAGTTACGTTCTTAGGGCATGTGGTGTCTGCCGAAGGAATAAGGGTGGATCCTCGGAAGATTGAGGCAGTATTAGATTGGAAACCCCCTAAGTCTATGGTGAAGGCTCGTAGTTTCTTGGGGTTAGCAGGCTACTACAGGAGATTTGTCGAAGGGTTCTCGACAATAGCAGCACCTTTGACGAAGTTGTTGAGAAAGGAGGTACCTTTCGTATGGGCGGATAAGTAGTAGGAAAGCTTTGAGAAGCTTAAGAGAGTATTAACAGAAGCTCCAGTTTTGTTTCAGCCGAAAGCAGGGAAAGACTTTGTGGTGTATTGTGATGCTTCCCATACAGGATTGGGGTGTGTTCTTATGCAAGACAGGAAAGTGGTCACTTATGCGTCTCGGCAGTTGAGGCCACATGAGGTTAACTATCCGACGCATGATCTGGAATTGGCGGCGGTTGTATTCGCTCTTAAAGTGTGGAGGCACTACTTGTATGGAGAAAGGTCGGTGATCTACACGGACCACAAGAGTCTGAAGTATTTGCTGACCCAAAAGGAGCTGAATTTGAGACAGCGAAGGTGGATGGAGTTGTTGAAAGATTACGATTGCTCAATAGAGTATCATCTGGGCAAGGAGAATGTTGTGGCGGATGCCCTATGTCAGAAAGTAGTGTCGGAGTTAAGGGCCATGTTTGCACATTTGAGCCTTTATGATAATGGAAGTTTGCTAGTGGAGTTGCAAGTGAAACCGACGTGGTTAGGTCAGGTAAAGGAGAAACAATTGGTGGATGGTGAACTAAGTGCTAAGTTGCTACAAGTACAAAATGGGGAGTTGAAAGACTATGGTGTAAACGGTGATGGAGTATTATGTTTTCGAGGCAAGGTCTATATGCCGAAAGAAAAGGAGTTAAGGCAGAAAATTCTTCAGGAATCGCATAGTAGCCCTTATGCTATGTATCCTGGAGGAAGTAAGTTATATAGGGATCTACGGGATCAGTTTTGGTGGCCTAGTCTTAACGGGAAGTTACAGAATTTATAGGGAAATGTTTAACGTGCCAGCAAGTCAAGGCTGAACACCAAGTACCGTCAGGATTGCTTCAGCTGATAAAGATTCCACAATGGAAGTGGGAGAGAATTACCATGGACTTCGTTAGTGGGCTTCCCCTTACGCCTACCAAGAATGACTCGGTATGGGTGATAGTAGATCGGTTGACCAAGTCTGCACATTTCATACCAGTGCGGGTTGACTATACTCTACAGAAATTGGCAAAGTTGTATGTGGCAGAAATCGTGAGGCTGCACGGAGTGCCGATGTCGATCATCTCAGATAGGGATCCGAGGTTTACATCTCGGTTTTGGAAAGCATTGCATCAAGCTTTGGGCACCAGATTGGACTTCAGTACGGCATTCCATCCGCAGTCGGACGGCCAATCTGAGCGGGTAATTCAAGTGCTGGAGGATATGTTGAGAGGTTGCATGATAGACTTCAGAGGGAGTTGGGAGGAGTTCTTGCCTTTAGCGAAATTTGCGTACAATAATAGCTATCAAGCAAGTATTTGGATGGCACCGTACGAAGTGCTATATGGACGGAAGTGTCGCACTCCTACATGTTGGACAGAACTGGGGGAACGTCAGGTTTTGGGTCCAGAGATTGTGGCAGAATCGAAAGAAAAGGTTAGAGTGATTCGGGCATGGCTGAAGGAGGCATCTGATAGACAAAAGTCATATGCTGATCTTAAGCAGAAGGAGATTAAGTTTGCTATGGGAGATCAGGTGTTTCTCAAAGTTTTACCGTGGAAGAAGGTGATGAGATTTGGCCGTAAGTGAATGTTAAGTCCTAGGTTTATAGGACCTTATCGGATTCTGAAGCGGGTTGGACTAGTAGCGTATCAGTTAGAATTGCCTTAGAAGTTGAAGCAGATGCACGATGTGTTTCACGTTTCGATGCTACGTCGTTATCGATCGGATCCATCTCATATAATACCGATTGAGGAGATGGAGCTGAAACCAGATCTGTCCTATGAGGAAGAGAAAATTCAAATTTTGGAATGGGATGTAAAGGTGCTACGAAGGAAATCAGTCCCTCTAGTCAAAGTGTTATGGCATAACCATGGATCGGAGGAGGCTTCGTGGGAGTCAGAGGAAACAATGCGATAGCAATACCCTCACTTATTTTAGCCAGGTAATTTCGAGGTCAAAATTATTTTAAGGGGGTAGAACTGTAATATCCAGGATTTAGGGGTTATACATTTTTATTTGAACATATGTGATTACGTGCTTGTGTGTGTGATTTGAATGTGATTTGGGGGCTTTAGGAACCTTGGGATGTAGGTAGGAACATTAAAAGTTATTGGATTTTTTAAGCCTAAAACGGGGAACTAAGGGAGCTAGGCCTTAAGGAGTTTATTGTGTAGCTTAGGACACAAGAATTAAGCTAGTAAGGTAGCAAGGAGGCGCCACTTAGGGCCTTGTGAGGTGATGCCACAGGGAGTGAGAAGGGCCTAGATTCGAGCAGCAAGGAAAGCATTTTGGAGTTTTATTTTGTAGCAAGGGGAAGCAGTGTTGGATGGCACAAGGACACTTCATAGATGAAGTGTAGATTGGGTCAAATAGCTTAGAGATTCGGCTAAGTAGGAGTGAAAAGGGGGATTAAGAAGAGAGAAGGAGAGTTGGCCGGCCAAGGGACTTTTATGATGGCAAATTTAGTCACCTTGTGGCCAAAACTCCCTAAGCCGAATTTTAACTAAGCCTTACCATCATTCCTCTTCTCTTCTTCTTCTTACCACATTTTCTTCCTCTTTCTCACCTTAGCCGAACCATAAACTGAGTTTCAACATCATTCTTTTACTTCTTTTTCACACAATCTCTTCTGTCATCAAAAGCCGAAACCTTTATTTTCTTGCCGAAACTCCCTTAATCTTTTCTCTTTAAACCAAATCCAAATCTCTTTGTTTCCAGACAAAGGTGCAATCGGTTTCAACATTGTGGTAAGGGATCCTGTCATTCGATTCCTTTCTTTTACTTTTTCTTTTGATTGCCGACATCTAGGCATCTAATTCCTCTCATTTTCTTTGACCGAAACCAAGAAGAGAGAATTCAGGATCCACTTGTAGCCGACGATTTAAGGGAGATCTTTCGGGATTTCGGATATCTAAGGTAAGTAAGGCATACTATTCGGCCAAAGGCCATACTACGTATTGAAAGTTTTCGATTCTAATTATGGTGTCTTAGGGAGTTTTCGACAGATCTTCAGGATTTGGATAAGCAATCTAGGTAAGGGTTCTAGTGTTTCAGATTTGTTTCTTATTCGTTCAAAAGCCGAAAACTAACCGGTTGAGTGTATTAGTGCTTAGCCGATTGTAAGGGGGATCATCACGAAGTTTCGGGATTTGGTTGGTAACCAAATCGGCAGCAAGGTAAGGATTTTGGTTGCGTTAACCCTTCAGGATTTGTTATATTACCGAATGGCCTCTTTACTAATGTTCTTAGTGTTGGCCGAATGTATGAAAGGGGATCTAGTGCGTTAGATCAGGATTTTCGGGATTTCGATTAGATCTACAAATAGTCAGGTGTGTAACCCTACACTAAAATTCCCAATAGATTAATAATAATGCTAGGCATGTGTTAATGAAGTGACGAATAAACATGGCTAAGGGTACCATTTGATGGTACAATGAATTCAGGTATGTACCCCTTAATACTCGTTAATATTGTTTAATAACATTGAAGTGAAAATATGTAGAAATCCATTATGATTTTGGGGGTAAGGTAAATTGCATGAGAAATGTATGTTTTGAATGTTGCATGGGCATATGGGTGATTATGTTAAAGGGGAAGTGATCTGGTGGTTTCTACCACATTATCTGGTGACTTATGTCACATATTATGAATCTGGTGACTCTGTCACATTATCTGGTGGCTATGCCACAATTATAAGGGCGATGAGTAGTTGACTGCAACGACTGCCTTCAATGGTGTGTAGCAGATGGAGGGTCGATGTAATCCCCATGGTGTGATCTGTAGGTACGGGTGATGTGTAGAGGATGGATCTAGGTGGTTTGGGTTGCATCATTATTTACAATTGTTTTATGTGATTTTATATGCCATGATTATTTGGGAGTCTACGATGATTGTTACACACTGAGTCTGTTGACTCACCTTTCATGGGCTAACATTTTACAGATGGCACTCTGTAAATAGACCGGGTCGGCAAGAACTTAGTGGTGGCCATGCACAGCTCAGTTTTTCGGTTTTTCTTATCAAGTTTACTATGATTTATTTTGGGTTATGTTTTGATGTAATAAGGCCATTATCAGTTAACTGTTTTATTTATGCATTTTAAATTTTTATTATGATGTGAACAATATTGAACAGAACGATTAAACAATTTTCGTAAGACAACATCAATTGTTCTGAAACCCAAACACCTATGGTTTCCAAGTGAATAATGATAAACTCTAAAATTCAGCATCTCTTTTAACTTGTAACTTTTGAAATACAAAAATATTGTTTTAGCACAAACTTAAATTACAATACGGTTTTTAACTTGAGAACAATCCAAAGCTATTTTCTTCAAAACCACCAAGATTTCCAAAATGTCATTTCGAGACTTAACTACGTTTTACTCAAGGAGCATGCTAGATCCGGTCAGGGCTTGTGGGTCGGGTTTGGGGTGTTTCATTCCCAGTGTCATGGATAACACCACCTCTTCCTTCTTTTATCAGCACACTATCATCATTAAAAAAAATCCTAATTTCAAGCATCATTGCCGTCCCCCTCTACCATCTAATTGCCAAAAATTAACTAGATTAAATTAAAAAGAATTGGGCTTTATGCAACTTGAATTTAGGCCTCCTCAACTGATGCCACTTCTCTGTTCTCTCTAAGTAGCACAACTTTGCCACTGGGCCACAAGCCCATTTTGTATTTTAAAACACAGATAACCTCTTTTAAGCCCTAACTTAACAGGCTTTCCACTAGAGTGTCCAAATAGAAAATTTGATTAAGGCCTCGGCCCAACTTCGAGCCTACTCTGGACCCCTAAAACATTCTAACAAGCATAGTAAGCACAACCACACACATAGAACGCATAGGCCTATTAATTCAGGATGTTACTGTTCTACCCTCCTTAAAGAAATTTCAGCCTCGAAATTACCTGATCAGAATAGATGCGGGTACTGCTACCGCATCTTCTCCTCTTGTTCCCATGTCTGATATGGTTGATACTGGTACTCCATGCAACCTCAACACCTCCGCTAAGTATAGCTTAGCCAATTTCTATAAAGAGTAATCGACCCGTACTGGTATGAAATGAGCAGAGTTCGTCAAGCGATCAACAATCACCCAAACTGAATCTTTCTTAGTAGACGTGAGAGGTAGCCTACTAACAAAGTCCATTGTGATTCTTTCCCACTTCCATTGGGGAATCTTCACTGGATGCAACAACCCTGATGGTAACTGATGCTCTGCCTTTACCTGCTGACCAGTCAAATGCTTACTCACCAATTTAGTTACCTCACACTTCAAGCCCGGCCACCAGAACTGATCCCGCAAATCCCAATACATCTTACTCCCTCTGGGGTGCATAGCGTATGAACTTCCATGCGCTTCTTGCAAAATCCTATGCCTCAATTCTGGATCTTTTGGCATGTAAACTCGTCCTTGAAAACATAACAGTCCTTCCTTATTCATGCTGAAGTCCGTCGATCCATCACTTGATCCTACCTGAAACTTCTCCTTTACCAACTCATCAGTCTGCTGCTTCTCCTTAACCTGATTGACCTAAGAGGGTTTCACTTGAAGTTCAGCCAATAAGCTCCCATCATCATACAAACTAAGGTGAGCAAACATTGCCCTCAAGTCAGAGATTACTTTACGACTTAAGGCATTTGCCACCACATTAGCTTTACACGGATGGTACTCGATCGAGAAATCATAATCCTTTAACAACTCGATCCACCTTCTCTGCCTTAAATTTAACTCCTCCTAGGTCAAAAGGTACTTTAGGCTTTTATGATCTGTATAAATAACAGATTTCTCCCCGTACAGATAATGTCTCTAAATCTTTAAAGCAAAAACCACCGCCGCCAATTCCAAATCATGGGTGGGATAATTTGCTTCATGCGGTCTTAACTGCCGAGATGCATACTCAACAACCTTTCCATCTTGCATCAACATGCATCCTAGTCCCGTGTGTGACGCATCACAGTAAATTACAAATTCCTTTCCAGCCTCCGACTGAATCAATACTGGAGCCTCCGTCAAAATCCTTTTCAACTTCTCAAAACTCTCTTGCTACTTACTAGAACAAATAAATGGAACTCCTTTTCGTAATAACCTAGTCAATGGTGCCACGATTGAAGAAAATCCTTCAACAAACCTTCGATAGTACCCTGCCAGACCAAGAAAACTCTAAATTTCTACCACAAACCTAGGCGACTTCCAATCCAACACCGCTTCAATTTTTCGAGGGTCACTCTAATCCCCTCTGCCGATACAACGTGGCCTAGGAAAGTAACTTCACTTAGCCAAAAATCACACTTACTGAATTTGGCATACAACTGCTTCTCCCTCAGAATCTTGAAAACCACTCACAGATGTGAATCATGCTCCTCTTTCGATCTTGAGAAAACCAAGATATCATCTATAAGTACCACAAAAAACTGATCCAAGTAGGGTTGGAACACTCGGTTCATCAAATCCATAAATGCCGCTGGTGCGTTAGGCAACCCAAATGGCATTACCAAAAATTCGTAATGGCCATAACAGGTCCTGAAAGCTATCTTATGAATATCCGATTCTTTGACCTTAAGCTGATGGTATCCTGATCTCAAATCTATCTTTGAGAACACTGACGCCCCTTTCAGTTGATCGAACAAGTCATCAATCCTTGGCAACGGATACTTGTTCTTGATAGTCAACTTGTTCAGCTGACGATAGTCAATGCACATACGCATTGATCCATTCTTCTTCTTAACAAATAACACCGGCTCTCCCCAAGGCGACACACTTGGTCAAATAAATCCTTTATCTAACAACTCTTGTATTTGTGCTTTCAACTCCACCAACTCCTTTGGCGCCATCTATATGGAGCGATAGACACTGGTGCTATTCCAGGAAGAAGATCGATACCAAACTCCACTTCACGATCCAGAGGTAATCCCGAAAGCTCTTCTAGGAAAACATCAGGAAATTTCTTCACCGTCCTAATGTCCCCAACAGTTAGTTCCTTGGCTTCCAGAGCCTGAACAAATATTAATACCGCCTCGCATCCTTTTCTCACCATCTTTTCTACTCTTAGGGCAGTCACTACATTCGACAGACAGTTCCCCCTTTCTCCTATCACCAACACTTCACCACCCTCGAGGGTTTTCAACACTATACGCTTGGCTGCACAATCTAAATTAGCTTGATACTTCACCAGCCATTCCATGCCTAATATTAAGTCAAACTCCCCGAACGGTAATTCTATCAAATCCATCTGTAAAACTATTCCCTGAACTTCTAAGGGTACCTCCCGATAAAGTTTATCTACTACCACCGATTGTCCTAATGGGCTAATTATATTCATAGCCCTAGAGGTAATTTCGGAATCTAAACTTAAAGCTCCAGACACACTACTAGCAACATATGAATGTGTCGACCCAATGTCAATCAATGTAGTGTAAGGTAAACCAAATATTAAAAACATAACGGTTATAACATCTATTGCGTCAGCCTCCTCACGACGTCTGGTAGCATAGACTAACCCCGGTTGTCTCGCCTCAGTGTTTCCTGCCCCTCAGCCTGGTGCTCCACGGCCCCGACTGAAATTGTTACCACCTCTAGCTGGACCACGACCCCTCTGCGCCTACTGACCTCCTCTACCTGGCTGAGCATTTCTCTGCCCTACGGGTCTTACATCGCTTCGTGGCTGTGGATAGTCTCTAATTTGATGGTCCAAAGATCCACACCTAAAGCACTTTCCATTGCCTGCCCAACACTCACTTACATGGAATTTACCACAGCGAACAAACCTCTGTGTTTGGTTAGCAGCAGGTCTCTCCACCAGGTTCAGCCCATCCGACCAAGGTCTTTTTTGAGTATGCCCAGCTGCTCCTGACGATCCAAAATTCCTCCTACTTCCACTTCTATCTTTATCCCAATTTAGCCTTTCTGTTCGCTTTACCTCCTCATCTATCTTAGCCTTCTCCACAAGCACAACAAATTCCCTCTCCCGCTGTGGAGCTATCAAAACACGTAAATCATCTTTCAGGCCATCTTTAAATTGAACACACTGTTCATGTTCTATGGAAACCATCCCTCGAGCATAACGGCTTAAGCGTAAGAATTTCGCTTCATATGCGGCCACCGACCTACTTCCCTGAACCAGATTTAGAAATGCTCTACGCTACGCGTCCACATAACTCGTTCAAATGTACTTACTCTGGAACACCATTCTGAAGTAATCCTAGGTGATACGGTCAGCCACTGTACCATCCTTAACCGTAAGCTACCATTGATAGGTTTCGTCCCAGAGAAGGGACACTACTCTTCTCAACTTCTCTTCTTCCGTGAAATCCAGATCATCCATTATGCGTTCGACCACCTCCAACCAATACTCTGCTGTACTCGGGGCAATACCAGAAATTCCCCTAAACACTTCTATCTCATTAGCTCTAAGTTGCTCCGACATAGATTTTCGGGCTCCTGTGCCCATGCCTACCCCAACAACCCTCTCTAACACCCTCAACATCGCCTGAGATACGGCATCATCTCCAGCCGTCTGATCCTGAAATTTTGCCTCCATAGCTGGTGGCACTGGTACCTCATTCCCCGACTCGTGACCAGACCCTGCCGGTTCTGACACAACAATCTTGCCTCTACCTCAGCCACGCACACCACGTCCTCTAGTGCTCATTCTATCGATTCGCGTTTAGCTGATTAATAATTTTATGAATTATTAATTTTTTCCACTGATTAATAACGAACAATCTTATGGAAAATAGTTTTAACAGTAGTCCTTTCGAATTCGAACTCTATCTACAAGGTTCAGTTCTCAGGTTTGTATTTTCTAGCTCTGGAATCCGCATATATTAAACCATTTATTTACATTCCAAACAAAGCACCACATAGATGCATCAAGCACACAAGTAACATCCACGAACTCACCTTCGTCATATAGGGGTATTTTTGTCATTTCACTACCAAGGGTATTTTCGTAATTTCATCCTATAGGGGTATTTTCGTAATTTTCCAAAATAGGGTATCTTGGTGATTTTACAAAATAGGTGTATTTTGGTAAGTTTACAATCCGGGGGTATTTCGGTAGTTTTACCAATAGGGGGTATTTCGGTAATTTTTACAAATTTTTGTAATTTTTAAAAATCCAGGTATTTTAAATTTTACAAAACTAGGGATATAAGTAATTTTACGTAAATAGGGTGGCTGGTCCTTTCGTGTTTTAGTTATAAATTTTGGCCCGTTAACAAGCCCTCTCAGTTAGAGTGAACAAACACTACGCACCAGGTAGGATTCCAGCGAAGAGGAGGTGAGCCACTAGGGCTGCTTAAATACGAAGCTCTCCCTGGATCCAATCCTAGACATGCGTATGCCCGTTGCCACACTCCAACCCTGTGACTTGTTCACAAACATGTTTAATTAGAAATTAAGTCTTATGAGATTTGAAGAATTGTTTATACTAAACCTAAAGTCCATAATCTCTAGCATACTAACCTACGTCCCTATAGAGACCATCAAGCCCAACATGCATATCACATAATGAGTTTTAGAATACTTACATGCATGGATCGGGTGCCGGTAGACTCGAAGACCATATCTTAACTGAATTTTTCTCAAACTTATATCACTTTTACAAATCACTACTGGACCCATTTCACAGCCCGAGTTTTGAACTAGGCTCTGATACCAAAAATGTAACACCCCAAATCCGCCCATACGTCATGACCGGATCTGGTATGCTACGGGTTGAATGTTGGAAACTTTACTTTAAAGGGGTTTTGAAAATCTCAGTTTATTTTAACCGACTAATCATTAATTGTGACATTTTTGAAAGGAACCTTAATATTCGCGTTGAATGTGCTTGAAAAGTCCATTTTCATTTTACTTATAATTAAGACTTTGAAAACATAAGCTTATAAATTGTAACATAAAAAAAATATAGATCGATAGCCTAAGTTATGGAGGCCTTATTACAAAAATAATCCCAAAATTAAAACTCAATGAAAAATCGAAAACAGTCTATGAAAATAAAAAACTTGATGGCCGCTCGAGTCTGCCTCGACTCCCATGCCCACAATCTACTGCTCATCTAAAAAGTTGGGAAAAATAAAAGGGGTGAGTCACCAAGACTCATTGTACAAATCTCGCAAAACATATAAAAGCCTTGAGGCCCACAAACACATTACGGTCCTTGGCCCATACACAATGGCAATAGATTTTTTTCATGCAACATGGCCCATCCCAAACCTAGAAGTCCATCCTCTACACACCCCCGTACCAACCATCATACCGTGGGGATTTCGACAATCAACCCTCCATCCGCTACACACCATATCGACAGTTGTGCTGCCTGTTATAAAGACCGATCACTATGTGATCTATATGGCAAAGCCACCGATCGCTATGCGACCTTAATAATATATCGACAATTTGTCTTTTGTCATAAAGACTGATCACTATGTGACCTATGTGGCAAAGCCACCGATCGCTATGCGACCTGCTCCCCTTCATCATATCAATCCCGTCCCATGCATACATACATGCAAGAATCAGAACACTAGACTACCTAAATAGATCACACACATTCACATACTTCGAAACACATAGAGAAGTTTCTATGATTACGTACCTGGCATCCCTTGCCTACCTTTTATGGGTAATACGACTGTTCATACAGCCTCATTTTTCAGCTTTTAGCCCATAACATATACATAGTACAGTTTAACTAGTGTGTTAGAGATCTACACACCTGATTACTGACAAGATGATACTGTTTAAGTCGACACTATCAAGAGTCAGCCACGATCGCTAATGCCTAAGGTTTTGTTCTAAAGCCGGTCCATAACCCGGCAGCCAATCCCATACTGCTGACACTGCGCATTTCTTGAACTTTGGGGTTGGGACTATAGATCCAACCCCTTCTTTTGATTTGTTGACATTCGAGTCCATGAATGACCTTAGTCAGAGGATACTATAATGATTGCTTAACGAGGCATTAGGTTAAGGTTGCTTAACGAGGCATTAGGTTAAGGCACAATAACGAAAAGAAATCGATTGAACACTTAGGGAGAATCGAAACCCTTACCTTAAAATCCCAAAAAAGTAATGTGGTTCGAAGGCTAACGATTTCTAGCTTAGAAACCTAGGCGATTAGATCTCCTTCAAATCCCGGAATTCCGCCCAAAAAGAACACGAGATCAATGAAAATGTCAAACTAAAGATGGCCTAACAACCAACTAGCCATTCGGCTATGGTCTCAAAAATCGGAAGAGAAGAAAAAAGAACAGAAGGAATTGGCACTTTCCTTAACACAGAGAATTTGGCAACTCTTAGGGAATTTTAGCTTTTGCATAAAAGTGGAGATGAGAGAATTAGATTAAGGGTTTCGACTTTTCAATATCAATCGGCTATGGTATGAAAGTGGAGAGGAAAGTAGAGTTAGGAGTTTTCGGTTTAGGCAGAAAAAGAGAAGAAGAGCCCTTAGTTGCCGAAATTAAGAGGAGAAAAGAAGAAGTGAAAGAAAATAAAAAAGCTATGCTTCAGGAAAATAATGAGAATTCGGCACCCCCTTAGCCCTATCTAGCCGTTTTCCCCTTTGTACTCAGTGTTGGAATTTTGGCCACCACTGTGACCAGCAGATAAATCCTAAATTTCCTCCCTTATCTTTATCTTCCACTCATTCTTAGTGTCATGGATAACACCACCTCTTCCTTCCTTTATCAGCAAACTATCATTATTAAAAAAAAAATCCTAATTTCACGCATCATTGCAGTCCCCCTCTACCAATCTAATTGCCAAAAATTAACTAGATTAAATTAAAAAGAATTGGGCTTTATGCAACTTGAATTTGGGCCTCCTCAGCTGACGCCACTTCTCTACTCTCTCTAAGTAGCACCACTTTGCCACTGGGCCACAAGCCCATTTTTTATTTTAAAACACAGATAACCTCTTTTAAGCCCTAACTTAACAGGCTTTCGACTAGAGTGTCCAAACAGAAAATTCAATTAAGGCCTCGGCCCAACTTCGAGCCCACTCTGGACCCCTAAAACATTCTAACAAGCATAGTAAGCACAACCACACACATAGAATACACAAGTCTATTAATTCAGGATGTTACATTTTAAAATTTTCCTTATGTTTATTTTCCCCTTTATCCTACTTATCTATAATTATCTTCTACTTAATATATTTTAATTTCTCTTAGTTTCTTGGTTTTTGGTTCTAAAGGCTACTTGGGAATCACGCACCATAGCCTTAGAAGTCACACCCACCTCGCGAACCATCCAACAATAAGGACTCCTTAGTCCATTAGTCTGTTCTTTCAATTTCAGCTTCCTTCTTAGTCTCCTTCTCTTTATTTTCTTTATTTTTAATTATAATATTAGTATATTATTAATATTTCTTTAGATTTCTTGGCTATATCTTTGCAGGCTACCCAATTTCTTTATCTAGCACAAAGATCATTGGTAGACACCCCACCAGGTCTATAGAAAATGCCGCCACTGCCTCCTCCACCTACTTTCTACCACGAACTCTGCCAACTCCTAATCATCCATAATTCAGGAAGTGTTACTTCTTCCCTTCTCTTTTTATTACATAATTGTTTACCTATCTTTGTACATTGAGGGCAATGTACATCTTAAGTGTGGGGGGTATTCTAAAATCCTGAATTTTAGTCTTATTCCTAAGAAATTTTCTCATATTATCAATTAGGGTGAAATTTCTAATGATTTGTGATTTTTATTGATATGTTTTTGAGTAAGTCATAGTTAATTGTGTAGTGATGATTTAAGCTTTAAGATACTAGAGAATCAAGCACGATAAGTCTATTTTTCAGAAATTAAAATTTTCTTTTTTTATAAGTTGTCTACCTGAATTTGAATATTACTTTGAAGTTTGAAATTTACAGGAATTGATATCAAAAACCCATAATTTTTGTGAGATTTTGAGCCTTACAGAGCGTATATTCTTTTTCATCTCACTTTATTGATTATGAGTGTGTCAACACTAAATTATTATTCTAGAACTTGCCTAGATTATACATATTGAGACCACGTTAATGATTTGATATACTAAATGATAAAAGCACCTAGGTTTTAACCCATTCACTATACTAAAAAGCTTACCTACATAATTAACCCCTAGTGAACCCCGTTGATCTCAACAACCCTTTTTATTGAATTACCCGCTTAATATTAACCCAAAACCCTTTGTATTTGTTATCACCATTCTTTTTTACTACCCTTCTATCGAGAACTGAATTGATCAGTTACCGAATTAGTTTATTTTAGCTGATAAAGTTCTTTCTTTATTATGTATTTATTTAGTTTGTTCTTAAAAAAAAAGTATATTCAAGTAGTAGATTAAAGGAGCTTATGCGTTTAAATTCCAGTTATTGAAAAAGAGCTCATATTAGAAGTATTATCAATAGTAGTATTACTATTTTCAAAGCAATTAGTTATTTTCTAGTTCATTATTCTTGCTAGGTAATTGGTCAGGTCAATCTCAATTTCAAACCTTCTAATTTAGCCTTTATCCACACCTTTAACCTAAGCCCTGTTACAACCCTATCAAAGACCTTTTGATTTGTGTATCATCTCATATTACAGTGGTGGAGATTTGATTTTCAGGCAAGCCAATGGGATTAACTTTTTAGGTTTGACTTTTGAGTGCTTTTTCTTGAAACTTAAACACTTCGAGTGATTTGAGTGAATATTTAGTGAGGACGTCAATCCTAGTCGATTTTGAATTAAGGGTAATTATTTAGATAAGGGGAGACGCCTATGTTTTCGAGCTACAAACTATACGACTTAGAATTGTTTGAATCTTTAGGAGTCTTTGAGCTAAATTATCCATGTATAAATTATCTATGAATTTTGATGAGGCATTATTGATAGGAATTGTGAATTATGGAAAGTTCATTTTAATTGTAAGTTGAGAATTTTGCTTGAGGACAAGCAAAAGCTTAAGTGTGGAGGTAATTGATAAACCGTAAAAGTAACATATTTTAGGACCACATTTAGTATGCTTTTGGATAATTTAGCCCTTCATTTATGTAAAAAAGTGCTCTTAATCCTTTCTTTTCATGTTTTTACTCAGGAAAGCAACCACGGAGGAAAAGAACAAGAAACGGGCTTAAAACGAGCCAATTTGGGCCGTAAAGGAAATCGACACGGCCTAGACTTCAAGCCACTCGACCGTGCCTCAAAAATTAACTAAGACACGACCATGTCACGATTTACACGGTCGTATCCCAATCAATAGAATTGAGACACGGCCTGAAAATGATTTACACGGGCGTGTACCATGGCCGTACCCCTACCGCGGGAGAGAGAAATTTCACTCAGATTTGGATACTTAGGGCCAAAGAAACACTTTCCAAATCTTATTCAAATACTGAGTAAGAAGCAGACTTAAATGAGGACACTTAGGGGCCAAGTAAAGCATTCTAAAGTCTATATAAACACCCTAAGTGTATCCTAAAAGGGGCGTTAGGCGGTGAGTTAGGCCAAGGAGCCGAGCCAAAAAGGTCAGACTTGTGGGAATCACTCGAAGATAGCCAGTGGATCTATCTCAAGAAGCCAGAATTCTACTCAAGACGGCAGATTTCTCCTTCAATTCCTCTAGGGGGTTTTAGGGGTTTCTTATGTTTTGTTGTATCTTTTCCCTTGAGACGTTTTCTTTCTTTGTTATGAACTAAACCCCTCAGATACCTGAAGGGGATGAAACCTAGATGAATCTTGTTATTGATTTCTGAATTATATGATAAATACTTAGTTTGTTCTTAATTATGCATGATTAATCCAATCTGATGTGCTTAGGTGGAGGAGGAATAGACCCTTCTTAGGAGTAGATCTAGCATAATTAAGCGGAGTTGATCACACGCCTAGAGATAGGGTGACGAGATTTTACTGGATTAAGGTGAAACCTAATATGGGAATCCATAGATTGATTTACTGCTATTCTAGGGGATTATTATAAGAGAATGAGAGTTCCACTAATTAACCTAGGGTTAGATGTTATTCGCCTCAAGAGTGGGTTTAATATACATTAGGGAGTCCTACGGATCAAACTAAGTGAATAAATCGTTTGGTTTAGTGTTAAATAGCAAGTGAAGTCTAGGTGGATTCTTTCTGAAGGTATCGTCGTACTCAATTAAGTTTTCTTCAAGTTATTTCCCAATTCATTCTTTTTGTCTTTGTGTCTTTAGCTTAGTAGTCGTTAAACTTGATTAAATCAACCAATCACTCCGTATTTTAGGCTAAATAATAAAAAGTAAGTAAGTATTAGTACTTTTAGTTCCTTTGGGTTCGACAATCCGGTCTTGCCTAAGCTATACTACTGTTTGATAGGCACACTTGCCTATAATCGTTGTCAGAGTTAGTTTCTAGGTTTGATCATATTCTTTATAAATTTTAAAGCTCTGATTTCAGCGATCATAGGTAGACATCCTAACAAAATTTTAATTTTTTAAAAATAGACTGATCATGCTTGATTCTCTAGTATCTTAAAGTTTAAATCATCATTGTACAATTAACTCTCACTTAATCCAAAACATATCAATAAAAATCATAAATTAACAAGAATTTTAGTCTAATTAGTAATATGAGAAAATTACTTAAGAACAAGACATCATTCAGGTATTTTCAAATAATACTATAGTTAACCCCCCACACTTAAAATGTACATTGTCCTTGATGTACAAAGGTAGATAATAGCAAAATAATAAAATCATAAGATAGGGAGAGAAGTGAAACTTCCTGATTTTTGGACGGAGTCAATGAAAAGGAACCGGATAGGATTGGGCAGAGGTGATCGCGGGGGAGCGCCTTAAGGCGTTAGAAATTGAATCCTCAAAGTAGCCAGTCTGATTTTACTGTATCCTAAGCGAAATCTAAATGACATGAAGAATAAAAAGAAAATAAAAAAGAAAGTAAAAATAAGAATAAGAATAAAAGTAAAAATGAAAAATGGATATGCATTTAAAAAGAAAAGGGAAAAGGGATGAAGACTTTGGGAGGGGAAAGTGAACAGAATAAGGGGATTTTAAATAGAGGAACGACCCATGCCCATGCGTTGGGCGTGTTACGTCACACGGCCGAATCGGACGGTCGTGTTAAACTTCATGCATTTCTCCCACGCCCGTATAAAGGGTTCGCACACTCGTGTTGCTTAATCAGTGTCGCCTATGGCTATAAGCATGGGCATATCGCATGGCCATGGTATTTTATCATAGCCTGTGTTTTGGGAAATTTTTGTCCTTGATTCGCATGGTCTTTGCCACACTGATGTGCAAATTAATGGTGTCCACACGGCCACGGCCACGCCCGTGTACAAGGACGTGTGGTAGGGAAACCTTCGCCTAAAAATTTTGGTTAGTTTTTAGTTAGATGCTAAAATTCAAAAATATGGACATTAATGCTCAGGTTGCCTCCCGAGAAGCGCTCGTTTAAAGTCTTGAGCTAGACTTACCTATTATTTGTATGGCCATGGTGGTTCACAGAGTCTAAAGTCCTTTTTCTTACTATCAATTCTATCAACATATGGTTTGAGTCAGGCAATATTTACCTCAAAAGTGCTGAAATTAGAATGTTTTACCTCGACCGTTCTGTATGGAAAGACCTTATGTGCCGAAAAAGGAGTCGCACCGTTTGTATTAAGCTCTAAAGCGGCTATTCTGGGTCGGCGCCAAAAACTTGATCGTGTGTCAGAGTCTTAAAATTTTATATAATGAATGATCTAGCCTAAAAACTAACTATGACAACGATTAAGGCAAGTGCACCTATCGAATAGTAGTACAGTTTAGTGGCAAGATCGGATTGTCGAACCCAAAGGAACCAAAAGTACTAATACTAACTCTCTTTTTATTATCTAGCCTAAGAATTAAGGGAAGTGTTATCTAATCTAAAATTAACTAACTACTAAGCTAAAGATGCTAAGACACAGAGAAGGAATTGGGGAAATACTTTTGGGAAAAACCAATTGATTAAGACAATACCAGAGGAAGAATCCACCTAGACTTTACTTGTTATCTAACTCTAAACCAGATGATTTATTCACTTGACTTGATCCGTAGGATTCCCTAATTTATATTAATACCTCTCTTGAGGCTACTAGCGTCTAACCCTATGTTGATTAATTGAAATCTCTTTCTAATTAAAACCCCTAGAATTGCATTAACTTGATCTATGGACTCCCATATTAGGTTTTACCCTAATCCGATCGATTTTTGTCATCCTATCTCTAGGGTTGCGATCAACTCTACTTAACTATGCTAGATCTACTCTTAGACAGGGTCTATTCCTCCTCTGCCTAAGAGCATAAATGCTTGAATCAATACCCTGAAATATCAAAACAAGAATTAAGAACACATAGTTAAGAATAAATCAAGTATTTATCATACAGCTCAAAAAATAATAACAAGATCCGTCTTAGGTTTCATCCTCATCAGGTATTTGAGAGGTTTAGTTTATAATTATAAAAGAATACATCTCAGAAGAAAATATAAAACAAAACATAAAGAAAACCCTAAAACCCCCTGAAAGAATTGAAGGAGAGATCCTCAGTCTTGAGTATGACTCCAGCTTCTTGAGATGAATCAACTGGCTTTCTTCGAGTGAATCCCACAATTCGGCCCCTCTGGCTTGGCTTCTTAGCCTAGCTAAACACCCTCTTGAAGGTTGGCCTCTAGGGTTTTTATATAGGCTTTTGGAATGTCTTTCTTTTCCTCTAAGTATCCTAATCCGAGTGAAATTCAAACCAGTCACGTCAGGGACACTCCCATGGCACACGCTCGTGTGAATCGTAGCCAGGCCATGTTTGGGTCTGTTAAGGAGGCACGACCATGTGGCTTAGGCCCAGGCCATGTCGATTTCATGATTTGGCCCATTTACTCCGTTTTTGGCCTATTTCTTGTTATTTTCATCCATTGGTGCTTTCCTAAGTATAAAACATGAAATTAAAGGATTAGGAGCACCAAATTCCACAATTCAAGGTGATCGTGTCAAACAGTCGAGTTTTAATATTTATAAATAATGATCAAACTTATAGACTAACTATGACAACGATTGAGGCAAGTGAACCTATTAAACAATAGTATAGTTAGGCAAGATTATTTTATCGAACCCAAAGGAACCTAAAACTACTACTACTCACTTTCTTTCTATTATTTAGCCTAAAATATGGAGTGATTGGTTTATTTATCTAAAAAAAAACTAATGAAAAACTAAACTAGATGCAAAGACAAAAGAATGAAACTTTGGGAGAAGACTGTGGAAAAACTCAGTTGATTACGATGATACCCTCAGGAAGAATCCACCTATGACTTCTCTTGTTATCTAACTTTTAATTCATATGACTTCTTTACTTAGCTTGATCCGTGAGATTCCCTAACCTATATTAAACCCTCTCTCGAGGTGAATAACGTCTAACCTTAGGTTAATTAGTGGAATTCTCATTCTCTTATAATAACCCCCTAAGGCAGTAGTATATCGATCAATGGACTCCCATATTAGGTTTCACCCTAATCTGGTAAAATCTCGTCACCCTATCTCTAGGCGTGCGATCAACTCCACTTAATTATGCTAGATCTACTCTTAGGCAGGGTCTATTCCTCCACCTAAGTACATCAGATTAAATTAAGCAACATAATTAAGAACAAACTAAGTACTTATCATATAATTTAGAAATCAAATAACAAAATCCATCATATGTTTCGTCCCCTTCAGGTATCTGAAGGGTTTAGTTCATAACAAAATAAGAAAACATCTCAAGAGAAAAGATAAAACAAAATATAAGAAACCCCTAAAACCCCCTGAAGGAATTGAAGAGGAGATCATCTGTCTTGAGTAGAACTCCAGCTTCTTGAGATGGATCAGTTGGCTATCTTCGAGTAATTCCTTGAATAAAAGCTCTGGCAGAATACTCTACCCAAAACTTCATTATCTAGAACGGCTACCTTGGGTTGTTTATATAGGCTCCTTAGATGCTTTACTTGGCTCATAAGTACCTCTTTCAAGTAGAATTAATATTAAGGTGTTTAAGTAGACTTAGGAGTATGTTTCTTTGGCTTCAAGCATCCAAATCCAAGTGAAATTGCTCATTCCCGTGGCAGGGGCACGCGCATAGCATACGCCCGTGTAAGTCGTGCCCAGACCGTGTTGGACTTTTGTCGACGAGGCACGGCCGTGTAAATTGGGGTGAGGCCTTGCTCTAAATAAATGGCAAGGCACGGCCGTGTGGCTTAAAGTCCAGGCCGTGTCGATTTCTTGGGTTGGCCCAATTTGGTCCGTTTTAAGCCCGTTTTATGTTCTTTTTATCCTTAAGTGCTTTCCTGGTTATAAGACATGAAAAGAAAGGATTAAGAGCACCTTTATATATAAATCAGGGATAAATCATCCAAAAGCGTACTAAATGTGGGATTAAAATATGTTACTTTTACGGTTTATCAAATACCACCACACTTAAGCTTTTGCTTGTCAACCAAAATTCTCAATTTACAATTAAAACGAACTTTCCAAAATTCATAATTCCTATCGACAATGTCTCATCGTAATTCATAAATAATTTATACATGGATAATTCAACTCAAAGAGTCCTAAAGATTCAATCACGATAAGTCATACCTTTGTAGTAAGAAAACATAGGTGTCTCCCCTTATCTGAATAATTACCTTTAATTCAAAACTGACAAAGATTGACATCCTCACTAAAGGTTCACTGAAATCACTCAAAGTGTTTAAGGTTCAAGAATAAGCACTCATAAGTCAAACCTAAAAAGTTAATCCCATAGGCTTGCATGAAAATCAAATCTCCACCGCTGTATATGAGATGATACACAGATGAAAAGGTCGTTATCAGGGTTGTAACGGGGCTAAGGTTAAGGGTGTGGATACAGGCTAAATTAGAGGGTTAGAATTGAGACTGACTTGACAAATTACCTAACTAGAAACAATGAACTAAATATGAATATTTACATCGAATGAAAACTAATAATACCACTACTGATAATTACTCTATAATAAAGAGTATTTTCATCACTTAAAATTTGATAATACTTTAATACGAGCTTTTTCTTCAACAATTGGAATTTAAGTGCTCTAAGCTTTTTTTTATGTACTACTAATATTGAATATACTTGGGTTTTTTAAGAACAAACTAAAATATTACATCATAAATGATAAATGTAACTCTTGAACTAATATAATTGAGAATTTAATCAAATCAAACCTCGATTAAAGGATAGTCAAAAGAAAGGGTGATAACAAATACAAAGGGGTTTTGGGTTAATATTAGTGGGTGAGTCAATAAAAAAGTTATTAGGATTCAACGGGGTTCACTAGGGGTTAATTTGTGAAGGTAGGCTTTTTATGGAGTAAGTGGGTTAAATCCTAGGTGCTTTTATCATCTCTCAGATATCAAATCAAAAGTGTGGTCTCGACATGTATAAACGAGGCAAGTTCTAGAATAACAGTTCAAAGTTGACACACTCATAATCAATAAAGTGAGCATGAAAAGAATATATGCTCAGTAAGGCTCAAAATCTCACAAAATTATGGGTGTTTTAACATCAATCCTTATAAATTCCAAATTTCAAGGTAATACTCAAATTTAGTTCAACGACCCATCAATTTTAATTTTTAGAAAGCAGACTTACCATGCTTGATTCTCTAGTATTCTTCAAATTTAATCATCAATGCACAATTAACTATGACTTAATCTAAGACATATCAATAAAATCATAAATCATTAGAAATTTAATCCTAATTAGTAATATGAGAAAAATACTTTTGAATCAAGACTAAATTTAGGATTTTGAGAATAATGAAAAAAGTTTGACACTTTTACCCCCCACACTTAAGATGTACATTGCCCTCAATGTACAAAGATGAATAATGACAATTATAGGATAAATCAAAAGATAAGGGGTAAAGTGACACTTCCTAATTTTTGGATGGCTCCGGGAGTTGGTAGTGGTCGTGGTAGAAGGTAGTTGGAGGAGGCGGTGGCGGCGTTTTCTATGGTCCTGGTGGGGTGGCTACCAACGATCTCTGCACTAGATGAAGAAATTGAGGAGCTTGTAGAGAATTAGCTGAGGATTATTAAGACATATTTAAAATAAACTAAGTATATATATGAAGATAAGAAAGAAGATGAGAATTAAAATAGAAAACAATCTAAAGTGAAAATAAAAAATAAATGGTTTGTTAAGTCCTTATTGAAGGATGGTTCGCAAGGTGGGTGTGGCTTCTAGGGCGATGGAGGTGCTGGTGGTGGTCGTAGTGGCGTGATTCCCAAGTAGCCTCTAGAATCTAATACTAAGAAACTAAATTAATATAAACTAAACTAAGCATAAGATTGTTAAAGATAAGGAAATTAAAGCAAAAGAGAAAAAGAAAATAAAAACTATATGGTCTCAAAGACCCTTAGCTTGTTGTTTGAATGAAGCGGCCGACATGAACTTATGTAGATCGGTCTCCCATAGGGAGATTATGCTTACCTTCTTTCGCTTCTTCGGCATGTTTTTGGTGTTGCTCAAGAGTCTTGACACTTTTTCTAAAAGAAGAAATAAAATTTTGAAGGAAAAAGAAAGAAGAAAGAAGAAATAGAATGGGAAGAAGAGAAAGGGCTGTGGGGTTTAAATAGTATTTCAAATTTGGCACGTTCCCACGCTCGTGGTTCAAGGGTGTGTCGATTCACACGGCCGCCTCACACGGCTGTGGTATGGAGCGTGTTGCATTGCCCACGCCCGTTCTTGATGTGCCATGCCCATGTCTGAGTAGTCAGTGTCGACCACGGTCGCGTCGCACGACCGTGGGTACAGGCGTGATGAGTCTCCCACGCCTGTTTCTCAGTCGGCCACACGTTTGGAGATAGTCAGTAGCTTTATACAGTTTAGGGGCACGACCGTGCTGATCTGTCGATGCCCGTGGGGAAGGGTTGTTGGGCTCGTGACTTCTGACAGTGGTTGGCCTAAATTGCACGGCCTCTACTCTGTCAGTGCGATGGTTCGGTGGTCCACATGGCCGTGTGTAAGGCCGTGTGGCCTGGAAATATGTACTTTTGTGTTAGTTTTAAAATAAATATTTAGAAGAGAAAGATGAAAAGAAAAGACTGAAAATAAATTTGAAAATAAATTAAGTTAGTACTCGGGTTACCTCCCGAGAAGCGCTCGTTTATAGTCTTAAGCTAGACTATCCTCGTATTTGTAAATTTTAGGGAGGTTTAAGGGTTTGAATATCTTCCTTCATGCTCACATTCTATTTTTGTGACAAAGTTGAAGTCGAGAAGAGTTTACCTTAAAGTTGCCAAATATTGGATTGCTTACCTCGACTATTTCGTGTGGAAAGATATCGTGTACCTTAAGAAGAATTTCTCCCTTTGCCATCAGGTCTGTTAAAGTGATGTAGGGATCAGCTTTGTCTAACAGTACCTGGTTTCCTATTTTAAAGTGATTTGATGTCACTATGAGCTTTTCTAGCAGTTCCTCTGGTTTTACTTCGTGTGGATCCGTCTTTTCTTTGACTTGTATCTTCTGCTCTTCTAAATCGTCGACCTTAAGGTTTTGTTTCTTGTGTGATTCTTCTTTGTCGATTTGGGGGCTATGAGTTGGCTCAGGTTTGATTCCTTGTGATGTTTCCTGTAGTGAAGGTTGAACAATTTGATTATCTATTGAAGTGACTTTCTTACCTTCATCATTCGTTGTTCGGGCTGAGTCGAGAGCTTGAAGCTTAATCAATTCATCTCCTACATGAAGTATGAGTGCACCTATGTCAACATCAATTTTAGTTCTAGCAGTTGCTAGGAAAGGTCCTCCTAGAATTAAGGGGATTGAATTATCTTCATCCATGTCTAAAACAACAAAATCTACTGGGAAAACAAATTTATTGATTTTTACAAGAACATCTTCAATAATAACCCTAGGAATTCTAATAGTTTTATTAGCTAGCTGAATACTCATCCTAGTTTGTTTTGGCTTCCTTAGACCTAGTCATTTAAACAATGCATAAGGCATGACATTTATACTTGCCCCTAGATCAGCTAACGCATTATCAATAGTTAAACTACCAATTAAGCATGGAATCGTAAAACTCACTGGATCTTTTTGTTTCTGCGGTAGTCTATTCTGTAACATTACCGAGCATGTTGCATTTAGTTCCACGTGGTTCTCTTCGTCTATTTTGCATTTGTTTGTCAAGAGTTGTCTTAAAAATTTCCTCGAGTCTGGCATCTGGAAAAGAGCTTCAAGAAGCGGTAAGTTAATATGTAATTTTTTTAAAAGTTTAAGAAACTTACCAAACTGTTCCTCTAAATCATCTCCTTTAAATGCTTCGGGATAAGGTATGCGAGGTTTGTATTCTTTGATTATTGGTTTTGGCTTTTCGTGTGCTACCTCTATTTTACCTTTTTCTTCCTTGGTTTCTTCTGCTGTGGTGGGCTTGTCTACCTTTGTACCCTCTTGAGCTGTGATGGCTTGGATCTGTTCTTTTGGGTTTTGATAAACCATAAAAGTAACATATTTTAATCCTGTATTTAGTATGCTTTTGGATGATTTATCCCTAATTTATGTAAAAAAGGTGCTCTTAATCCTTTCTTTTCACGTCTTATACTCAAGAAAGCACCTAAGGATAAAAAGAATGAGAAACGGGCTTAAAACAGGCCAATTTGGGCCAAAGAAGAAATCGACATGGCCTGGACTTCAAGCCACACGGCCGTGCCTCGTCAAATTACTTCACACAGCCATGCCACAATTTAGATGACCGTGCCCCAATCGACAGGATCAAGACACGGCCTGAAGATGACTTACATGGGCGAGTGCCATGGACGTGCCCCTGCCACGGGAAAGAGCAATTTCACTCGGATTTGGATGCTTAGAGGCAAAGAAACACGTTCCTAAGTCTACTTAAACATCCTAGGAAGAATTCTACTTGAATTAGGATACTTAGGAGCCAAGTAAAGCATCTCAAAGCCTATATAAACACCTATGGTAGCAACTAAAGGGAGTTGGCAGGTCAAACAAAAGTAGTTTTTGCCAGAGCTTTTATTTAGGGAATTACTCGAAGATAGCCAGTTGATCTATCTCAAGAATCCGGAGTTCTACTCAAGACTTAAACTTTATATCCATAACCGAGTTGATCGCATGAGAAAGGATTTCCACCTCCTCAAACCACCATGATTGTGCGTACAACAGGTAAGTCTAGCTCAAGAGTTTAAACAAGCGCTTCTCGGGAGGCAACCCGAGTACTAACCATACTAATTAGTTTGGTTTTATTTCTTTTCGTATTTAGGCATAGGTTTCCATACCCACGCGGCCTTGCACACGGCCGTGGCTGTGGCTATGTGGACACCACGACTAGGCACATGAGCGTGGACCTTATCTCTATTTAATTATTTAATTTTATTCATATTTTTATTTTTATTTTTATTTTTATTTTTATTTTTATTTTTATTTTTTTATTTTTTTATTTTTACTTCCTTTATTATTTTCTCCTTTTTCTCAATGGCATTTAGATTTAGCTTAGGATACAATA
The DNA here is from genome assembly GCA_025506655.1 of Gossypium rotundifolium. Classification (NCBI taxonomy): domain Eukaryota; kingdom Viridiplantae; phylum Streptophyta; class Magnoliopsida; order Malvales; family Malvaceae; genus Gossypium; species Gossypium rotundifolium. The sequence goes on along the minus strand of CP106724.1, from coordinate 18,791,436 downwards.
AAACCAAGTCGACTACTTCAAGGATTCAATCTCAAACAGTTCGAGACGCTTTCCCACGTTCACCTCCAATCTTATCCAGTTTCTTTTCATAGACTTCATCCAAAAATTCAGGAAGTGTTACTTCTCCCCTTCTCTTTTGATTTTATTATTACATAATTGTTTATCTATCTTTGTACATTGAGGGCAATGTACATCTTAAGTGTGGGGGGTAAAAGTACGACTTTTGCATTATTCTCAAATTAATGCCTAATTTTTCATTGTTCTCAAAAATCCTGAATTTTAAACTTGTTTTTAAGTATCATTCTCATATTACTAATTAGGGTGAAATTTCCTTGATTTATGATTTTTTTTCATATGTTTTAGATTAAGTCATAGTTAATTGTGCATTGATGATTAAATGTGAAGGATACTAGAGAATCGAGCATGGTAAGTCTACTCTCTAAAAATTAAAAATTAATAGGTCGTTGAACTGAATTTGAGTATTACCTTGAAATTTGGAATTTATAAGGATTGATGTCAAAAACACCCATAATTTTTGTGAGATTTTGAGCCTTACAGAGCATAAATTCTTTTTCATGATCACTTTATTGATTATGAATCTGTCAACTTTGAACTGTTATTCTAGATCTTGCCTCGTTTATACATGTCGAGACCACACTTTTGATTTGATATACAGAGATGATAAAGGCACCTAAGATTTAACCCACTTACTCCATAAAAAGCCTACCTTCACAAATTAACCCCTAGTGAACCCTGTTGAATCCTAGCAACCTTTTTATTGACTCACCCACTAATATTAACCCAAAATCCCTTTGTATTTGTTATCACCATTCTTTTGACTACCCTTTAATCGAGGTTTAATTTGATTAAGTTACCAAATTATATAAGTTCAGTAGTTACATTTTTCATTTATGATGTAATATTTTAGTTTGTTCTTAAAAAAAAACCCAAGTGTATTCAATATTAGTAGTATATAAGAAAAAAGCTTAGAGCATTTAAATTCCAATTGTTGAAGAAAAAGCTCGTATTAAAGTATTATCAAATTTTAAGTGATGAAAATACTCTTTATTATAAGTAATTATCAAAAGTGGTATTATTAGTTTTCATTCGATGTAAATATTCATATTTAGTTCATTGTTTCTAGTTAGGTAATTTGTCAAGTCAGTCTCGATTCTAACCCTCTAATTCAGCCTGTATCCACACCCTTAACCTTAGCCCCGTTACAACCTTGATAAAGACCTTTTAATCTGTGTATCATCTCATATCTGATGGTGGAGATTTGATTTTCGTGCAAGCCTATAGGATTAACTTTTCGTGTTCGACTTATGACTGCTTATTCTTGAACCTTAAACACTTTGAGTGATTTGAGTGAACCTTTAGTGAGGATGTCAATCCTTGTCGGTTTTGAATTAAAGGTAATTACTTAGATAAGGGGAGACACCTATGTTTTTGTACTATAAAGGTATGACTTATCGTGATTGAATCTTTAGGACACTTGGAGTTAAATTATCCTTTTATTAATTATCTATGAATTATGATAAGACATTATCAATAGGAGTTATGAATTATGGAAAGTTTGTTTTAATTGTAAGTTGAGAATTTTGCTTGAGGATAAGCAAAAGCTTAAGTGTGGGGGTATTTGATAAACCGTAAAAGTAACATGTTTTAACCCCATATTTAGTATGCTTTTGGATGATTTATCCCTAATTTATCTAAAAAGGTGCTCTTAATCCTTTCTTTTCACGTCTTATACTCAGGAAAGCACCTAAGGATAAAAGGAACGAGAAACGGGTTTAAAACGGGCCAATTTGGGCCAAAGAGGAAATCGGCATGGCCTGGACTTCAAGCCACACAACCGTGCCTCATCAAATTACTTCACACGGCCATGCCATGATTTACACGGCCGTGCCACAATCGACAGAATCAAGACACGGCCACAAGACGACTTATACGGGTGTGTGCCATGGGCGTGCCCCTGCCACAAGAAAGAGCAATTTCACTCAGATTTGGATGCTTAGAGGCAAAGAAACACATTCCTAAGTATACTTAAACATCCTAGGAGGAATTCTACTTGAATTAGGATACTTAGGAGCCAAGTAAAGCATCTCAAAGCCTATATAAACACCCATGGTAGCAATTAAAAAGGGGAGTTCGATGAAGTCAAACAAAGGTAGATTTCGCAGAGCTTTTATTCAGGGAATTACTCGAAGATAGCCGGTTGATCCATCTCAAGAAGTCGGAGTTCTACTCAAGACAGAGGATCTTCTCTTCAATTCCTTCAAGGGGTTTTAGGGATTTCTTAAGTTTTATTTTATCTTTTCTCTTGAGATGTTTTCTTATTTCGTTATGAACTAAACCCTTCAGATACCTGAAGGGGATGAAACCTATGATGGATTTTGTTATTTGATTTTCAATTTATATGATAAATACTTAGTTTGTTCTTAATTATGTTGCTTAATTTAATCTGATGTGCTTAGGTGGAGGAGGAATAGACCCTACCTAAGAGTAGATCTAGCATAATTAAGCGGAGTTGATCGTATGCCCAGAGATAGGGTTACGAGATTTTGTTGAATTAGGGTGAAACCTAATATGGGAGTCCATTGATCGATTTATTGCTTCCTTAGGGGGTTATTATAAGAGAATGAGAGTTCCACTAATTAACCTAAAGTTAGACGTTATTCGCCTTGAGAGAGGGTTTAATATAGGTTAGGGAGTCTCATGGATCAAGCTAAGTAAAGAAGTCATATGAATTAAAAGTTAGATAACAAGAGAAGTCATAGGTGGATTCTTCCTGAGGGTATCGTCTAAAATCAACTGAGTTTTTCCACAGTATTTTCCTAAAGTTTCATTCTTTTGTCTTTGCATCTAGTTTAGTTTTTCATTAGTTTTTAGATTAATAAACCAATCACTCCATATTTTAGGCTAAATAATTGAAAGAAAGTGAGTAGTAGTACTTTTAGGTTCTTTTGGGTTCGATAAAATAATCTTGCCTAAACTATACTATTGTTCGATAGGTGCACTTGCCTCAATCGTTGTCATAGTTAGTCTACAGGTTTGATCATTATTTATAAATATTAAAACTTGACTGTTTGACACGATCAGGTTTATTCCTGTGTTGCTTGGTAGACGTCCTTGTTGATGTTCAGAAATCAGCTTTGTAAGATATCCCACTGACCTAGTAAGTTCTCCAACTTGATTCTCGATCCCTTTGATTGATTTTTGTTGTTCATCAAGTGCTGCTTCAGTCTTTTGGAAATGAGAATCTGTGGCTGCCATGAATTTTGTCAGCATCTCTTCGAGGTTTGATTTCATCTCTTGTGGATATGGCTGATTTTGATAATTTGGAGGAGGTTGCTGCCTTTGATTTCCTTGATTTCCTTGTCCTCCCCACGAAAAATTTGGGTGGTTCCTCTTACCTGCGTTATAAGTGTTACTATAAGGATTATTATTGGATCTGAAATTGTTACCTATATAGTTTGCCTGCTCCTATTCTGCTCCTAGTTCGTCGGGTGGGTACTCAGGATTCGCCACATTCCCACTCGATTCGCATTGAATTACTCGATATACCTGCGAAGAACATAAATTATCAAGCTTTTTATTCATCATCTCCACTTGTGTTAACAGTATTGTTACTGCGTCGAGGTTAAAAACTCTAGCTGATTTTGTCGGTTTGGCCCTTGTAATTTGCCATTGATAGGTATTCAACGACATCTCTTCAATAAAGTCGTAAGCTGCTTTAGGAGTTTTGTTATTCAAAGTTCCACCGGCTAATGAGTCAATCATTTGCCTCGTTGAAGAATTCACACCGTTGTAAAAAGTTTGAACTTGAAGCCACAAAGGTAATCCGTGGTGTGGACATCTTCTCAGAAGATCCTTATATCTTTCCCATGCATCATATAATGTTTCTGAGTCATTCTGCACAAAAGAAGATATGTCATTCCTAAATTTGGCCGTTTTGGCTGGTGAAAAGTATTTTAAAATAAATTTTTCGGTCATTTGATCCCATGTGGTGATTGACCCTCGTGGTAATGAGTTCAACCACTGCTTTGCTTTATTCCTTAATGAAAAGGGAAATAACTGAAGATGTATGGCATCGTCAGAAACACCATTTATTTTGAAGGTATCACAGAACTCTAAGAAATTAGCTATATGAGTATTAGGATCTTCGTCCTACAAACCATCAAATTGAACAAACTGTTGAATCATTTGTATTGTGTTAGGCTTTAATTCAAAATTGTTAGCAGCTATAGCAGGCCTGACAATACTAGATTCTACTCTTGTAATATTAGGTTTAGCATAATCATACATAGTACGTAGAGCATTCTGTTCTTGTACATTTGGCGGTGGATTGTTTTCATCCATCCCTCCAGTAGGATTGGATCTGTCTTGTTGTTATTCTCTTTGGTAGTCTAGAGCTTGTCTAGTTTCTTTGCGATTTCTACGAGCGTCAGCTTCAATGTCACTTTCGTACGCTAAAGGTCCTCTCGGGTTCCTTCTAGTCATAAACTAGAGGTACTTGCTAGGAGAAGAAAGAATGAAATTTAGTGTAAATAAAAATTAACCTAAACTAAAAATAAAAGTAAATTGCAAAAAAATAAAAAATAAAATAATGGCTAAAGTAATAGAAATAGAGCTTTCTTAATATTTTAGTGTTCCCCGGCAACGGTGCCAAAAACTTGATCATGTCAAACAGTCGAGTTTTAATATTTATAAAGAATGATCATACTTGTAGACTAAGTATGACAACAATTGAGGCAAGTGCACCTATCGAACAACAGTATAGTTAGGCAAGATTATTTTATCGAACCCAAAGGAACCTAAAAGTACTACTACTCACTTTCTTTCTATTATTTAGCCTAAAATATGGAGTGATTGGTTTATTAATCTAAAAAAAAACTTATGAAAAACTAAACTAGATGCAAAGACAAAAGAATGAAACTTTGGGAGAAGACTGTGGAAAAACTCAGTTGATTACGACGATACCCTCAGGAAGAATCAACCTATGGCTTCTCTTGTTATCTAACTTTAATTCATATGACTTCTTTACTTAGCTTGATCTGTGAGACTCCCTAACCTATATTAAACCCTCTCTCGAGTCGAATAACGTTTAACCTTAGGTTAATTAGTGGAACTCTCGTTCTCTTATAATAACCCCTAAGGAAGCGAAGAATCGATTAATGGACTCCCATATTAGGTTTCACCTAATCGGTAAAATCTAAATCACCCTATCTCTAGGCGTGCGATCAACTCCGCTTAATTATGCTAGATCTACTCTTAGGCAGGGTCTACTCCTCCTCCACCTAAGCACATCAGATTCAATTAAGCAACCTAATTAAGAACAAACTAAGTACTTATCATATAATTTAGAAATCAAATAACAAAATCCATCATAGGTTTCATCCCTTTCAGGTATTTGAAGGGTTTAGTTCATAACAAAATAAGAAAACATCTCAAGAGAAAAGATAAAACAAAACATAAGAAATCCGTAAAACCCCCTGAAAGAATTGAAAAGGAGATCCTTTATCTTGAGTAAAACTCTGGCTTCTTGAGATGGATCAACTGACTATCTTCGTGTAATTCCCTGAATAAAAGCTCTGGCAGAAAACTCTGCCTAAAACTTCATTATCTAGAACGACTGCATTGGGTAGTTTATATAGGCTCCTTAGATGCTTTACTTGGCTCCTAAGTACCTCATTCAAGTAGAATTACTATTAAGGTGTTTAAGTAGACTTAGGAGTATGTTTCTTTGGCTTTAAGCATCCAAATCCGAGTGAAATTGCTCATTCCCGTGGCAGGGGCATGCCCATGGCACACACCAGTGTAAGTCGTGGCCAGACCGTGTTGGACTTTTTTTGACGAGGCACGACCGTGTAAATCGGGGTGAGGCCGTGTTCTAAATAAATGGCAAGGCACGACCATGTGGCTTGAAGTCCAGGCCGTGTCGATTTCTTGGGTTGGCCCAATTTGGTCCGTTTTAAGCACGTTTTACGTTCTTTTTATCCTTAGGTACTTTCCTGAGTATAAGACATGAAAAGAAGGATTAAGAGCACCTTTTTACATAAATCAGGGAAAAATCATCCAAAAGCATACTAAATATGGGATTAAAATATGTTACTTTTACAGTTTATCCAGAAGTATGCTAAATGTGGGATTAAAATATGTATATATTACAGTTTGTCATAGACTCTTTCATAGAATTCCAACAATTTCTCCCGCTCCTCAAAAGCCCACAGGAACGGAGTTGATGCTCCCACATCCATAGCATGAGTAGTTAAAGCAAGTGAATGATTTGAAATTCGAGTTATTTCACGGAATAACACTCGTATATATTGAGCTCGTAATGGTACCGCGCAATTCAAAAGTCTCTCTACGGCTGAAGAATGAGCGTGTTCTTGGGCCATCATAGAAACATAGATAGGGTCAAAGACGGAACGAACAACGAAACTTTACGACAGCTTTTTCGTACACGTTCACTTGCATCACATACACAAGTGCTCTCTGAACCGTGCAATAAGGTCACCCATAACACGGCTCTCCCACTTGAGTTACCTTAGCTCCAGGCCATGCTATTCAATGATATTGGAAAAATGGCAGCGTAACAACTAGTATTGAAAGCTGGTCGCCTTTTGAGGGAGGGAAAGCATTTTGATAAACCGTAAAAGTAACATATTTTAACCCCATATTTGGTATGCTTTTGGATGGTTTAGCCCTTGATTTATGTAAAAAGGTGCTTTTAATCCTTTCTTTTCATGTTTATACTCAGGAAAGCACCCAAGGATAAAAAGAACACAAAACGGGCTTAAAATGGAGTAATTGGGCCTTAGCAAGAAATCAACACGGCCTGGTCCAAAACCTGCATGACCGTGTCTTGACAATTACCTAGAACACGACCCAACTCACGAGTTACACGGTCGTGCATCATCTCATTACCACACACGGGTGTGCCTGGTGATCTACATGGTCGTGCCCAAATCGACAGAATCAAGGCACGACCCAACCCTGTAATTACACGGGCGTGTGCTATGGGCGTGCCCCTGCCGCAGGAATGAGCAATTTCACTCGAAATTTGATGCTTGAAGCCAAAGAAACATACTCCTAAGTCTACTCAAACACCCTAATAGTAATTCTACTTGAAGGAGATACTTATGAGCTAAGTATAGCATCCCAAAGCCTATATAAACAACCCAAGGCAGACATAAAAGAGGAGCTTTTTGAGGAGAGGCTTTTAGGCCGAAACATTCATCTTTTAGGGAGTCACTTGAAGATAGCCAGTTGATCCATCTCAAGAAGTCAGAACTCCATTCAAGACGGAGGATCTCTCTTTCAATTCCTTTAGGGGGTTTTAGGGAGTTCTTATGTTTTGTTTATTCTTTACTCTTGAGATGTTTTTGTATTTAGTTATGCACTAAACCTCTCAGATACCTAAAGGGGATGAAACCTATGATGGATTTTGTTATTTGATTTCTAAATTTATATGATAAGTACTTGGTTTGTTCTTAATTATGTTGCTTAATTTAATCTAATGTGCTTAGGTGGAGGAGGAATAGACCCGCCTAAGAGTAGATCTAGCGAATTGAGCGGAGTTGATCTGCCCTAGAGATAGGGTTACGAGATTTTGCCGAATTAGGGTGAAACCTAATATGGGAATCTATTGATCGTTTTACTGCTTCCTTAGGGGGTTATTATAAGAGAACGAGAGTTCCACAAATTAACCTAAGGTTAGACGTTATTCACCTCGAGAGAGGGTTTAATATAGGTTAGGGAGTTTCACAGATCAAGGTAAATAAAAAAATCATATGGTTTGGGGAATAAATTATAAGTGAAGCCATAGGTGGATTCTTCCTGAGGGTATCGTCTTTATCAACTGAGTTTTCTTAAAGTCTTTCTCCAATTCATTCTTTTGTCTTTGCATTTAGTTTAAGTATTTCGTTAGTTTAATAATCCAATCACTCTATATTTTAGGCTAAATAATAGAAAGAAAGTTAGTAGTAGTACTTTTAGATTCTCTTGGGTTCGATAAGATATTCTTGCTCGAGCTATACTCTTTGCTCGATAGGTGCACTTGCCTGTATTGTTGTCGCAATCGGTCTGTGTTCGATCCTCTTTTATAAATTTTAAAACTCAACTATTTTGACATGATCAAGTTTTTGGCGTCGTTTCCGGGGACATCTAAAATATTAAGAAAGCTCTATTTCTATCACTTTAGCCATTATTTTTATTTTTAAATTTCTCTTTTATACATATATTTTTGTTTTTGTTTTTCTAAATTTCTTTCTTTCTTTTCATATCAGGTACCTCTAGTTTATGACTAGAAGAAATTCGAAAGGGCCATTAGAATACGAAAGTGACATTGAGGCTACCGCCACGTAAATCACAGAGAAATAAGACCAAATTTCTAGACTATCAAAGAGAAGAACAAGAAAGATCCAATCCTCTTCAAGGGATGGACGAGAACAATCCACCAAATGTGCAAGAACAGAATGCTCCGTGTACTATGTATGATTATGCTAAACCTAATTTGACAGGAGCAGAATCTAGTATTGTTAGGCCCGCTATAGCTGCTAATAATTTTGAATTAAAGCCTAACACAATACAAATGATTCAACAATTCATTCAGTTTGATGGTTTGCAGGATGAGGATTGATAAACCGTAAAAGTAACATATTTTAATCTCACATTTAGTATGCTTTTAGATGAATTTATCCTCGATTTATGTAAAAAGGTGATCTTAATCCTTTTTTTCATGTCTTGTACTCAGGAGAACACCTAAGGATAAAATGAACGTAAAACGTGATTAAAATGGATCAAATTGGGCCAACCCAAGAAGTTGACATGGCCTGGGCTTTATTCCATACGGCCGTGCCTTGCTATTGTAACACCCCAAACCCGATCAACAAACCATGACCGAATCTGGCATGTCACGGAGGAAAACGTTTTGAAGAATATCGAGTTATCGATTAAATTTTGGGGAAAACTCTTTGTTGCTCTATGTTTGTAGAAATCAGGTGCATGACTAGTTAAAAACTGATGGTTTACTTTGAAATCCCGGAAATAAATCTTTAAAACTTAGTTGCCAATCCATAGATTAGAAAACCTTTTTGTAAATTTTTAAAGGAAACCCAAATGATTAATTTGGAAACCGTTTGAGTTGTCGAAAACAATTAAGTTGTCATTTGTTATCAAGTGATTTGTATTACCCGATGGTAAGGTTTTTGCATTTTGTAGTTTAGAAAACCTTGTGCTCACATTATTAAATTAATCAAATAATTCACTTAACCATGTTCGAAGTCAAATCCAAAACATATAAATAATTCAAAACATAATTTAAAAGGCCTTATTACAATACCCAAATAAAAAAAAACGAATTATGAAATAATTACCCAATTCAAATCCAAGTAAACCAAATGTTTTAATGCATGGGCCACCTCGAGTCCATCTGGATCCTCATCCGCAATTTACGAGTCACAAGATAAGGGAGAAAGTGAGTCACCAAGACTCAGTGCATAAATCCTCCTCCCGGTTAATGCAACATACTTACACAAATCATAACCAAGCAATACATATAATGCACCCATACCTAGCCATCCATAACTCCGTTTCTACCCCGTGTGGTACCAAACCACTGGTGGTGCCAAACCAGTGGTGACCTAAAGTCACGATATCCAATAAAAATTTGGTGCCAAACCACTGGTGACCCAAAGTCATGAGATATCAATAATCCAAGTGTGGGGCCAACCCACGTGTGATACCAAATCAATGGCGACAATCCCAATAAATTAACTGTGGGGCCAACCCATTGTGGTGCTAAGCCACTGGGACGAGTCGCTATGAGTTGCCAAACCTCTGGTGACCCAAAGTCACAAAATAATCTGTGGTATCAAACCACTGGAGGTGCCAAACCTCTGGTGTCCCAAAGACACGGATATCAAACCTCCCCCCTCCTCTCATATCACCCATCACAATGCAAAACTTATGCAAGTCATGCCATCATGCTTTATTATGGATTATATAGCAAATATATCACAGATCATGGTATTAAGCATCATATAGCAAGTTATATCGTAATGGACTTACCCGAATCCTTGCTCATACCCTTACGGTATCGTATCAAGATCTACACAATTTTCGGCTTTTAACATATTCAGGTTATTAATATATTTACTTAGCTATAAAGTGTGTAAGTTACACACCTATCACCAACGCAAGCACTAAATCCAAGACCGCTTCTACAGACTAGATCTCCTTGCCCTACATTCGGCCAAACCACCAAACCATTAACAAGGCCATTCGGCCATCCCAATAAATCCCGAAACACGAGATAACACATAACTAACACAATCCTTCTTACCCTTTTGCCTTACGAATGCTTATCCCAACTCAAGGTACGCGAGACTGATCTTTCCCCTACAATCGGCTACCAATACAACTTAGCCTCAAAAGCCTTCGGCTTTTCCAAGTAACTTAAAGAATGATTAAACTATTATAGATCCTTACCACAGTCTTAATGAATCGCTTGACAGAGAAAGAATGGCTCAGATCCACTACTTCCAAAGTCCCGAAGAACCTAAGAGAAATCGATTCCTATAGATGGTTAGAAAAACACCCACAAATACCGAAGTTTGGCTTTTGTCTACACATGTCACAGAGAAAAAGAGAAAGTGAGAATGATGTTTCAGTCAAGAACCCTTACCCCTCTTCAAAACCGATTGGAGAAAAACCAAAAGAGATCAACCCTTGTTTGAGATTCGACCAAAATAACACTAGGAGAAACCAAGGAGATTTTGGCACAGAGTATGGTGGATGGAAGAGAAAAGCAATCAATATTCAGCTAGAGTGGAGAAAGAGAAAGGAAAAGAAAAGTGAAAATAGGAGAGGGAGGATTCGACAATGGAGAGAAAAAAAAAGAAGAAAATAGAATGGGAGAGGGATGCTTTCGGCTTCTATGAAAAATAAAAGATGAGAGGGAGTTCAAGTGGAGATTGACCAAGTGCCTAAGGAAGAAATCGACAACCACCTATTGTCTTTCCTGCTTTTGGTTCACTATGGTGCACTAAAGGGAAATCGGCACTGCTAAAAAGGGTTTTCAGCTTTTGATACACTAAACAAAGGCTAGCCGAAAATGCACAACTAGGTGCCTGAGGAAATTTGGCACCCCCTTACTCAGCTTCCCAACCGCTCTCCTCTTCCATCAAGAGTTCAGATTCGTCAAAATTTCTGAATCACTCCTCGCCAATCATTCAAATGAGTTTGAACTAATCAATGCTTACTCGATAGAGTTTAGCCGAGCACAACTCTTCCCTATAGCGTCAAAATGGTAAGCGTAAAATGGAATTCTCACGCTCGAACTCGAAGTTCTCCTTCCCTACATGTGGCGCCAATCACAGGCCTAAGTGGCGCCTCCTTGCCACTTTTCCAAGCCCAATCTTGTGCTTAAATCCCCACTAATTATACTTAACCCCTAGCTCCTTCAAATTCTCTTTAACTAACACTTAAAAACAAATTTTTTCCTATAGCTCGGGCCTACCTTTGGCTTATAACTAGCCTGTAAAACACCTCAAACAACAACACAACAACCACACTCATGCAAAACAATTCAATCACAAATAACCCCTATTTTAGGATATTACAGTTTTACCCCCCTTAAAAATAATTTTGACCTCGAAATTACCTGGTCAAAAGAGTAGGGGGTCTCGATCTAGAATCCACACTGGTTCCTCCTCTATGGTCAAATCAGGACTTACCTCAATTTCCTCCACTGTTGCAACATGCGATGGATCTGAATGATAGCGCCTGAGCATGGAGACATGGAACACATCATGTATCTGACTCAGCTCTGCTGGCAACTCAAGCTGATAGGCTACTGGTCCCACTCGTCTCAACACCTTATATGGGCCAATAAACCTTGGACTTAACTTGCCTTTCCTTCCAAACCTCAGCACTTTCTTCCATGGCGAGACCTTCAAAAAGACCCTGTCACCCATGGCAAACTCTATATCTCTCCGCTTAAGATCAGCATATGACTTTTGCCTATCCAAAGCTTCCTTTAGACGAGCCTGAATCATCTTAACCTTATCCTCAGTCTCTGCAACCAACTCTGGTCCCAACATCTGATGCTCACCCAATTCTGTCCAGCAAGTAGGTGTGTGACACTTTCTACTATACAACGCCTCACATGGTGCCATCTTAATGCTTGCCTGATAACTATTGTTGTTGCGAACTCAGCTAATGGTAGAAATTCTTCCCAGCTGCCTCTGAAGTCCAAAACACAATCCCTTAGCATATCCTCTAGGATTTGTATAACCTTTTCGATTTGCCCGTCGATTTGTGGGTGAAAAGTCTTTGAAATCCAACCTCATTCCCAAAGCCTGATGCAAAGCTCTCCAGAACCTCGACGTGAACCTTGGATCTCTATCCGAGATAATTGATACTGGCACACCATGCAACCTCACTATCTCGGCCACATATAACTTAGCTAACTTCTGAAGCGGATAATCAACCCTTACTGGTATGAAATGAGCTAATTTGGTCAAACGATCCACAATCACTCAGACTGAGTCTTTCTTACTAGGCGTAAGGGGTAGCCCACTGACAAAGTCCATGGTAATTTTTTCCCACTTCCATTGAGGAATCTTTACCGGCTAAAGTAAACCTGATGGCAGCTGATGCTCAGCTTTGACCTACTGACACGTCAGACACTTACCTACAAACTCAGTCACTTCCGCTTCATACAGCCACTAGAATCTGCTTTTCAGAATTCGTACATCTTGCTACCTCCAGGATGCATAGCGTATGGGCTGCTATGTGCGTCCTGAAGAATCCTCCGTCTTAACCCGACATCCTTCGGCATACAAGCTCTCCCTTGGAAACACAATACTCTATCACTAGACACACTATAACCCTCTACACCACTATTCTGAACTTGCAACCTCTGAGCATTCAAGCCCTCATCCACTAACTTTTTCTCCTTGATCTGCTCAACCCAAGTTGGCTTAACCTGCAATTCCGCCAAAAGACTCCCATCGTCATACAAGCTAAGACGAGCAAACATCACTCTTAAGTCCGTTACCACCTTACAGCTCAACGCGTTTGCCACCACGTTAGCCTTGCCTGGATGATACTCAATCGAGCAATCGTAGTCCTTCAACAGCTCAATCCATCTGCGCTGTCTCAAGTTCAAATCCTTTTGAGTCAGAAGATACTTGGACTCTTGTGATCTGTGTAGACTATCGACTTTTCCCGCATAAATAGTGTCTCCATATTTTGGAGCGAAAACCACCGCAGCCTAACTCCAAGTCATGTGTTAGATAGTTAACCTCATGCGGTCTCAAATTGCCAAGACGATATGCCACTACTTTCCTTCCTCGCACCAAAGACACATCCCAAGCCAGTATATGATGCATCATAATAGACCGTGAATACCTTTCCTGCCTCAGGCTGTACCAGAATCGGAGCTTCCGTCAAAATCTTCCTCAACTTGTCGAAGCTTTCCTGCTGTTTCTCCGACCACACAAATGGAACTCCCTTCCCCAATAACTTAGTCAACGGTGCCGCGATCAGAGAAAATCCTTCGACAAATCTCTGATAATACCCCACTAGACCTAGAAAACTCTAGATTTTTGCAACTGACCTAGGCGGTTTCCAATCCAACACTGCCTCAATCTTGCGAGGGTCCACTCTAATCCCTTTAGCGGACACTACGTGACCTAAGAAAGTCACCTCCTAAGCCGTAACTCGCACTTCATCGAACTTGGCAAATAACTACTTTTCCTCAAGATTCAGTAACACTACTCGCAAATCGCATCATGATCCTCCTCTCGTCTTGAGTACACCAATATGTCGCCTATAAATACTACGACAAATTGGTCCAAGTAATCTTTGAAACACCCGATTCATCAAGTCTATGAATGTTGCCGGTGCATTGGTTAACCCGAACGGCATCACCAGAAACTCATAATGCCCATACCGAGTACGAAACGCCGTCTTGTAGATATCAGCCTCTTTCACCTTTAGCTGATGATACCCAGACCTTAAATCAATCTTTGAGAAAATTGATGCCCCCTTAAGCTGATCGAACAAGTCATCTATCCTCGACAACAGATACTTGTTTTTGATCGTCAGCTTGTTCAACTGGCGGTAGTCTATACACATCCGCATTGTACCATCTTTCTTTTTGACAAAGAGTACCGGCGCTCCCCAAGGCGAAACACTTGGTCGGATAAAACCTTGGTCCAAAACTCCTGAATCTGAGCCTTCAGCTCTACCAATTCCTTCGGCGCCATTCTATACGGGGCAATAGACACTGACGCAGTTTCGAGTAACAAATCTATACCAAATTTAACTTCCCGATCTGGAGGCAGACCCGAAAGTTCCTTTGGAAATACATCAACAAATTTTTTTACTGTCCGGACATCCTCTACAGCAGACTCCTTAGCCTCCAAAGTACACACCCAAACCAAAGTCGCCTCACAACCCTTCCTGGCCATCTTCTTAGCCTTCAACGCCGATACCACATTGGATAGATAATCTCTTCTATTACCTATCATCATTACTTCTTCACCCTCGGCTGTTCTCAAAACCATGCGCTTAGCCGCGCAATCCAAACTTGCTTGGTATTTTACCAGCCAGTCCATCCCAAGAATCAGATCAAACTCCCCAAATGGCAGTTCCATCAAATCAGCTACAAACACTGCCCCCTGAAGTTCTAGGGGTACATCCCTATATAGCTTATTTACTTCTACAGAGTGACCTAGAGGGCTAATTACTGTCATCTCCCTAAAAGTAGTTTCAAAGTCTAGGTTCATGGTCTCTACTATGCTACTAGCAACATACGAATACGTCGAACCCACATCAATCAAAGTAATATACGGTAATCCAAAGATTAAGAACGTACTGGTTATGACGTCCGGTGCGTCGCCCTCCTCTCAACGTCTCACTGCATATACCAACCCAGGCTATCTTGCTTCAGTGTTGCCTGCCCCTCTGCCTGGCATCCCACGGCCTCTACCCGAGCCATTACCTCCCCTAGCCGCACCACGGCCCCTCTGCGGAAGTGGTCCCTTATTTCTGAACTGAGCATGACCCTAACCCTCAGACTGAATCCTGGCTAACTTACATGGTCAGTCCCTCACACGATGATCCAGTGAACCACACTCAAAACATCCATTTTCACCAGTCCAACATCCTCCCCAATGAGATTTCCCACATCGATTACACTGCGCTGGTCCCTGATTAGTAACAGTAGGCCTTCCAGATTAATTCAGCCCACTCTGTCTAGCCCTTTTCTGCGAATTACCGGCCGACCCCGATGATCCAAAACCTCTCTTGTGTCTATTCCTATCCAGATTCTATCTTACAGACTCCTTTACCCCTTCAGCTACCTTGGCCTTTTCCACCAGCACAGCAAACTCTCGCTCCTACTGTGGAGCGATCAGCAATCTCAGCTCATCTCTCAATCCATCCTTAAACCTGACACATTGTTCATGTTCTGTAGCTACGATGTCCCTAGCATACCGGCTCAACCTTAAAAATTTTGCCTTGTACTCTGATACAAACTTCTTACTCCCCTGAACCAGCCTCAAAAATGCCTTCCTCTGCGCATCAATATAATTGGTCCCTGCATACTTCTTCTGATATGCTGCCTTGAAATAATCCTAAGTGAGATCATCCGCTGCTGCGCTATCCCAAACTGTGAGCCACTAATAGTATGGCTCATCCCGGAGAAGCGACACAATCCCTTTCAGTTTTTCCTCAGCGGTCAAATCCAAGTCATCCATGATTCGCTCTGTCGCCTCTAACCAATACTCAGCCGTATTGGGTGCCACACCAGATACTCCACAGAAAAACTCAGCTCCATTAGCTCAGAGTTGCTCAGGTACCAACTTTTGAGCTCCCATGCCTCCACCTGCTCCAGCCACCCTTTCCAAAACCCACAAAGATCGCTCGTGATATCAAGATCATCCCCGTCGATCCTCGATACTCCACATCAAGTGGTGGTGGTGGTGGTATCTCATTCTCGGACCCTTGACTGGACCTAACGGCTCTCGACACGGTCATTCGGCCTCTACCACAGCCGCGCACATTACGACCACGTCCCCTAGAATTCATGTCTATAGTTGCGATTTATCTGTTTAAGAGATTTTTATGAATTAGCTTTTGTTTCACTGATAACCCATAAATAAGTTTTATGTAGAGAAATTTGGTAGTGGTTCTTTCGATCATCACAGAGTTTTCAGTTTAATTTTTTACCCTCATTCCACGTGTAGGGGTATTCTCGTCATTTCACTACCCAGGGGTATTTCTATAATTTTAACCTATCGGGGTATTTTGGTAATTAAAATAGGGTTAATTCGAAATCTTTTACAAATCGTAGATATTTTCAAAAATTTCCCAAAATCAGAGGGTGTTTTGGTAATTTCACAAACCAGGGGTATTTTTAATTTTTTTTTTTAAAATATGGTTCAAGGTGATTTTACAAAATAAGGGTATTTTGAAAATTTTCAATTCAAGGGTACCTCGGCAATTCTCTATACTAAGGGCATTTTGGTAATTTTACAAGTCAGGGGTAATTTGGTCATTTTTCAAATTAGAGGTATTTTGGTCTTTTTTCCAAATCAGGGGTACTGTGGTAATTTCAAAACTAAGGTTTAAAGTGTTTCAACACAAAATAATTTGGTCCCTTTCGGGTTTTAGTTATTAAATTTAGCACGTGAATAAGTCGTCTCATTAGGATGAACCGTCACTCACGCACTGTAGGATTCGGTGAAAAGGAGGTGAGTCACTAGGACTGCTTAAATACCAAGCTCCCCCCTGAATCCACTCCTAGACATGCGCACAATGGTTGCCACATCGTTAGCTCAGTGACGTACTCACGGGTTTGTTTAGTGGATCATTATGTCTTATGCAGTTTGTGTTGGAGTAAGCTATTCCTAGGGTTCAATAATTTCTATTCTACTAGTCTACAATCCGGGATTCCCATTCCCCCACATATATTCACACAACAGTCAGAAGTACTTACCTGGGCGGATTGGTGTCGGAGACTCGGTGCCATGCTTCTCAAACCATATATTTTCAAACAAAAACATTTTAGAACCATACTTTAAAACATTTTTGGGCCTCGGGCCCACAGCCGAGCCTTTAAACTTGGCTCTGATACTAAAAATGTAACACCCCAAACTCGGTCAACACACCACGACCGAATCTGGCATGTCACGGAGGAAAACGTTTTGAAGAAAATCGAGTTATTGAATAAATTTTGTGGAAAACTCTTTGTTGCTCTATGTTTGTAGAAATCAGGTGCATGACTAGTTAAAAACTGATGGTTTACTTTGAAATCCCAGAAATAAACCTTTAAAACTTAGTTGCCGATCCATAGATTAGAAAACCTTTTTGTAAATTTTTAAAGGAAACCCAAATGATTAATTTGGAAATCGTTTGAGTTGTCGAAAACAATTAAGTTGTCATTTGTTATCAAGTGATTTGTATTACCCGATGGTAAGGTTTTGAAAACCATTGCTTTTTGTAGTTTAGAAAACCTTGCGCTCACATTATTAAATTAATCAAATAATTCACTTAACCATGTTCGAAGCCAAATCCAAAACATATAAATAATTTAAAACATAATTTAAAAGGCCTTATTACAATACCCAAATAAAAAAATGAATTATGAAATAATTACCCAATTCAAATCCAAGTAAAACCAAATGTTTTAATGCATGGGCCACCTCGAGTCCATCCGGCTCCTCATCCGCAATTTACGAGTACCTGAAAAGATAAGGGAGAAAGTAAGTCACCAAGACTCAATGCATAAATCCTCCTCCCGGTTAATGCAACATACTTACTCAAATCATAACCACCTAGCCATCCATAACTCCGTTTCTACCCCGTATGGTACCAAACCACTGGTGACCCAAAGTCACGATATCCAATAAAAATATGGTACCAAACCACTGGTGACCCAAAGTCATGAGATATCAAAAATCCAAGTGTGGGGCCAACCCACGTGTGATACCAAATCACTGGCGACAATGCCGATAAATCAACTATGGGGCCAACCCATTGTGGTGCTAAGCCACTGGGACGAGTCGCTCTAAGGTGCCAAACCTCTGGTGACCCAAAGTCACAAAATAATCTGTGGTACCAAACCACTGGAGGTGCCAAACCTCTAGTGTCCCAAAGACACGGATATCAAACCTCCCCCCTCCTCTCATATCACCCATCACAATGCAAAACTTATGCAAGTCATGCCATCATGCTTTATTATGGATTATATAGCAAATATATCACAGATCATGGTATTAAGCATCATATAGCAATTTATATCGAAATGGACTTACTCGAATCCTTGCTCATACCCTTACGGTATCATATCAAGATCTACACAATTTCTGGCTTTTAACATATTCAGGTTATTAATATATTTACTTAGCTATAAAGTGTGTAAGTTACACACCTATCACCAACACAAGCACTAAATCCCGAAGACCTGCTCTACCATACTAGATCTCCTTGCCCTACATTCGGCCAAACCACCAAACCATTAACAAGGCCATTCGGCCACCCCAATAAATCTCGAAACACGAGACAACACATAACTAACACAATCCTCTTTACCCTTTTACCTTACGAATGCTTATCCCAACTCAAGCTACGCGAGACTGATCTTCCCCCTACAATCGGCTACCAATACAACTTAGCCTCAAAAGCCTTGACTTTTCCAAATAACTTAAAGAATGATTAAACTATTATAGATCCTTACCACAGCCTAAATGAATCGCCTGACAGAGAAAGAATGGCTCAGATCCACTGCTTCCAAAGTCCCGAAGAACCTAGGAGAAATCGATTCCTATAGATGGTTAGCAAAACACCCACAAATACCGAAGTTCGGCTTTTGTCTACACATGTCACAGAGAAAAAGAGAAAGTGAGAATGATGTTTCAGTCAAGAACCCTTACCCCTTTTCAAAACCGATTGGAGAAAAACCAAAAGAGATCAACCCTTGTTTGAGATTCGGCCAAAATAACACTAGGAGAAACTAAGGAGATTTCGGGACAGAGTATGGTGGATGGAAGAGAAAAGCAATCAATATTTGGCTAGAGTGGAGAAAGTGAAAGGAAAAGAAAAGTGAAAATAGGAGAGGGAGGATTCAGCAATGGAGAAAAAAAAAGAAGAAAATAGAATGGGAGAGGGATGCTTTCGGCTTCTATGAAAAATAAAAGATGAGAGGGAGTTCAAGTGGAGATTCGGCCAAGTGCCTAAGGAAGAAATCGACAACCACCTATGGTCTTTCCTGCTTTTGGTTCACTATGGTGCACTAAAGAGAAATCAAACCTTGCTAAAAAGGGTTTTCGGCTTTTGATACACCAAACAAAGGCTAGCCAAAAATGCACAACTAGGTGCCTAAGGAAATTCGGCACCCCCTTGCTCAGCTTCCCAACCGTTCACTCCTCTTTCATCAAGAGTTCAGATTTTGTCAAAATTCCCTGAATCACTCCTGGCCAATTATTCAAATGAGTTTGAACTAATTAATGCTTATCTGACAAAGTTTGTGCTGAGCACAACTCTTCCCCCTTGGCGTCAAAATAGTAAGCATAAAATGGAATTTCTGCTGCTTAAACCTGAGTTCTCCCTTCCCTACATGTGGCATCAATCACAGGGCCCTATGTGACGCCTCCTTGCCACTTTTCCAAGCGCAATCTTATGCTTAAATCCCCCACGAATTATACTTAACCCCTAGCTGCTTTAGCTCCTTTTAACTAACACTTAAAAAAAAATTTTCCTACAGCTCGGGCCTACCTTTGGCTTATAACTAGCCTCTAGAACACCTCAAACAACAACACAACAACCACACTCATGCAAAACAATTCAATCACAAATAACCCCTATTTCAGGATATTACAGCTATCCACCTAGAACACGGCCTGTCACTAATTTACACGGTCTTGTCTCGTCAACAAAAAGCCCAACACAGCATATCCCTGATCTGCATGTCTATGCCACAATTGACAGACCCGAAGCATGACTTGACCCTCGACTTGCACGGGCGTGCCACGGCCTTGCCTAAATCAACAGAATAGAGACATGGGATGAGCTTCAATTTACACGGGCGTGCCTTAGCCGTGCCCCTGCCGCGGGAAAGATCAATTTCACTCAGAATAGGATGCTTGGAGCCTAAGAAACGCAATCCTAAGTCTACTCAAACACCTAGGATGAATTATACCTGAATTATGAGTACTTAGGAGACAAGTAAAGCATCCCAAAATCTATAAAAACACACCAAAATGGCTTTTCAAGGGGGTCGATCATTGAGCAGAGTTTTCTGCCAAGCCTTCCTTGTTTAGGGATTGTCTCAAAGATAGCCAATTGATGAATCTCGAAGAGTCAGAGTTCTACTCAAAATAGAGGATCTCCTCTTCAATTCCTTCAGGGGGTTTTAGGGATTTCTTATGTTTTGTTTTATCTTTTCTTTTGAGATGTTTTCATATTTAGTTATGAACTAAATCCCTCAGATACCTGAAGGGGATGAAGCCTATGATGGATTTTGTTATTTAATTTTTTCGGTTTATATGATAAATACTTAGTTTGTTCTTAATTATGTTGCTTAAATTTATCTGATGTGCTTAGGTGGAGGAGGAATAGACCCTACCTAAGAGTAGATCTAGCATAATTAAGTGGAGTTGATCGGGTGAAACCTAATATGGGACTCCATTGATCGATTTACTGCTTCCTTAGGGGGTTATTATAAGAGAATGAGAGTTCCAGTAATTAACCTAAGGTTAGACATTATTCGCTTCAAGAGAAGGTTTAATATAGGTTAGGGAGTCTCACGGATCAAGCTAAGTAAAGAAATCATATGAATTGAAAAGGTAGATAATAAGTGAAGTCATAGGTGGATTCTTCCCGAAGGTATCGTCTTTATCAATTGAGTTTTCTTCAAAGTCTTTTCCCAAAGTTTCGTTCTTTTTTCTTTGCATTTAAATTGAATTGTTTCATTTGTTTTAGATTAATAAACCAATCACTCCATATTTTAGGCTAAATAATAGAAAGAAAGTAAGTAGTAGTACTTTTAGGTTCCTTGGGTTCGATAAGTTATTCTTGCCTGAGCTATACTACTGTTCGATAGGTGCGCTTGCCTCTATCGTTGTTGCGATCGACTCTGTGTTCGATCACTCTTTTATAAATATTAAAACTAGACTGTTTTGCAACGATCAAGCTTTTGGCGCCATTGCTGGGGAACTCCTAAAATATTAAGAAAACTCTATTTCTATTACTTTAGCCATTATTTTTATTTTTTTTATTTCTCTTATTTTTATACATATATTTTTGTTTTTCTAAATTTCTTCCTTTCTTTTTACAGCAGGTACATCTAGTTTATGACTAGAAGAAATCCGAGAGGACCATTAGAATACGAAAGTGACATTGAAGCTACCACTCGCAGAAATCGCAGAGAAATTAGACGAGCCCTAGACTATCAAAGAGGAGAACAGCAAGGATCAAATCCTACTGAAGGGATGGACGAAAACAATCCGCCGCCAAATGTACAAGAATAGAATGTTCCGTGAACTACGTATGATTATGCTAAACCTAATTTAACAGGAGCAGAATCTAGTATTGTTAGGCCCGCTATAGCTGCTAATAATTTTGAATTAAAGCCTAACACAATACAAATGTTTCAACAATTTGTTCAATTTGATGGTTTGCGTGATGAAGATCCAAACACTCATATATCTAATTTTTAGAATTCATGATACCTTCAAAATAAATGGCATTTCGAGCGATGCCATACGTCTTGATTATTTCTTTTTCATTAAGGAATAAAGCAAATCGTTGGTTGAACTTCGTTACCACGAGGGTCAATCACCACATGGGATCAAATGACCAAAAAATTTCTTTTAAAATATTTTCCACCAGCCAAAATGGCTAAATTTAGGAATGATATATCTTCTTTTGTGCAGAATGACGCAAAAAATTATATGATGCATGGGAAAGATATAAGGATCTCCTAAGGAGATGTCCACACCACGGATTAACTTTGTGGCTTCAAGTCCAACCTTTCTACAATGGTGTGAATTCTCCAACTAGGCAAATGATTGATTCATCAGCCGGTGGAACTTTGAACAATAAAACTCCTGAAGCGGCTTACAATTTTATTGAGGAGATGTTGTTGAACACCTATCAATGGCAAATTACAAGGGCTAAACTGACAAAATCAACCAGATTTTTTAACATAGACGCAGTGACAATGTTGTCAACACAAATGGAGTTAATGAATAAAAAGCTTGATAATTTATGTTCTTCACAGGTACATCCAGTCATGCAATGCGAAGCGAGCGGGAATGTGGCGAATTCTGAGTACCCACTTTACCAACCAGGAGCAGAAAATGAGCAGAAAAAACTATATAGGTAACAATTTCAGATCTAATAATAATCCTTATAGTAACACTTACAATCCATGTTGGAAGAACCACCCAAATTTTTCGTGGGGAGGACAAGGAAATCAAAGGCAGCAACCTCTTTCAAATTACCAAAATCAACCTTATGCACCAGAAAAGAAGCCGAGTCTTGAAGAGATGTTGAAAAAGTTCATCGCAGACATAGATGCCCGTCTCTAAAGAACTGATACAATGCTTGATAACCAAGGAATATCGATCAAAGAAATCAAGGAACAAGTCGGGGAAATCACTAGGTCAGTGGGACAACTCACAAAACCTGTTTCAGAACGTCAACAATGACGTCTACCAAGCAACACAAAGATAAACCCAAAAGAACAGATACAAGCCATCACATCTCAAGAGGATACAAAGGTAGACAAGCCTGCCCCAGTACAAGAAACCAATGAAGAAACAGGTAAAATAGAGGTAGCACAAGAAAAATCGGTAATTAAAGAGTACCACCCTCGAATACCTTATCCCGAAGCATTGAAAGGAGATGATTCAGAAGAACAATTTAGTAAGTTTCTAAAACTTCTAAAGAAATTACACATTAACTTACCTCTTCTTGAAGCTCTTTTTCAGATGCTCGATGTAAGGAGATTTTTAAGACAGCTCTTAACAAACAAACTCAAAATAGATGAAGAACACCATGTGGAACTTAACACAACATGCTCGGTAATGCTACAAAATCGACTACTACAGAAATTAAAAGATGCAGGGAGTTTTACGATTCCATGTTTAATTGGTAGTTTAACTATTGATAATGTGTTAGCTGATTTAGGGGCAAGTATAAATGTTATGCCTTATACACTGTTTAAACGACTAGGTCTAGGGAAGCCCAAACAAACTAGGATGAGTATCCAACTAGTTGATAAAACTGTTAGAATTCTTAGGGGCATTATTGATTTGTGTATCATCTCATATACAGTGGTGGAGATTTGGTTTTTAGGCAAACCTATGGAATTAACTTTTTAGGTTCGACTTAGAGTGCTTATTTCTTGAACCTTAAACACTTCGAGTGATTTGAGTGAATTTTCTGTGAGGATGTCAATCCTTGTCGGTTTTGAATTAAAGGAAATTACTTAGATAAGGGGAGACACCTATGTTTTCATGCTACAAAATCATGACTTATCTCGTTTGAAACTTTATGGCTCTTTGAATTAAATTATCCATTTATAAATTATCTATGAATTATGATGAGGCATTGGAATTATGAATTATGGAAAGTTCGTTTTAATTGTAAGTTGAGAATTTTGCTTGAGGACAAGCAAAAGCTTAAATGTGGGGGATTTCAAAAACTTGATCGCTGCAAAATAGTCTAGTTTTAATATTTATAAAAGAGTGATCGAACCTGTAGACTGACTGGGACAACGATAGAGGCAAGCGCACCTATCGAACAGTAGTATAGCTCAGGCAAAAATATCTTATCGAACCCAAGGAACCTAAAAGTACTACTACTCATTTAGCCTAAAATATAGAGTGATTGGTTTATTAATCTAAAACAAATGAAATACTTAAATTTAAATGTAAAGACAAAAGAATGAAACTTTGGGAAAAGACTTTGAAGAAAACTCAATTGATAAAGAAGATACCTTCAGGAAGAATCCACCTATGACTTCACTTATTATCTACCTTTTCAATTCATATGATTTCTTTACTTAGCTTGATCTGTGAGACTCCCTAACCTATATTAAACCTTCTCTCGAAGCGAATAACGTCTAACCTTAGGTTAATTAGTGGAACTCTCGTTCTCTTATAATAACCCCCTAAGGAAGCAGTAAATCGATCAATGGACTCCTATATTAGGTTTCACCCTAATCCTACAAAATCTCGTAACCCTATCTCTAGGCGCCCAATCAACTCTGCTTAATTATGCTAGATCTACTCTTAGGCAGGGTCTATTCCTCCTCCACCTAAGCACATCAGATAAATTTAAGCAACATAATTAAGAACAAACTAAGTATTTATCAGATAAACCGAAAGAATTAAATAAAAAAATCCATCATAGGTTTCATCCCCTTCAAGTATCTGAGGGGTTTAGCTCATAACTAAATAAGAAAACATCTCAAAAGAAAAGATAAAACAGAACATAAGAAATCCCTAAAACCCCCTGGAGGAATTGAAGAGGAGATCCTCCGTCTTGAGTAGAACTCTGACTCTTCGAGATGGATCAATTACCTATCTTCGAGACAATCCCTAAACGAGGAAGGCTTGGCAGAAAACTCAGCTTAATGGTCGACCCCCCTTGAATAGCAGCCTTGGGGCTTTTTTATAGACTTTGGGATGCTTTACTTGTCTCCTAAGTACTCATAATTCAGGTATAATTCATCCTAGGTGTTTGAGTAGACTTAGGATTGTGTTTCTTGGGCTCCAAGCATCCTATTCTGAGTGAAATTGTTCTTTCCCGCGGCAGGGGCACGGCTAAGGCACGCCCGTGTAAATTGAGGCTCAGCCCGTGTCTCTATTCTGTTGATTTAGGCACTGCCGTGGCACGCCCGTGCAAGTCCAGGGTTAGGTCGTGCTTCGGGTCTTTCAATTAGTGCACAGCCATGCAGATCGAGGATAGGCCATGTTGGGCTTTTTGTTGATGAGACACGGCCGTTTAAATTAGTGACAGGCCGTGTTCTAGGTGGATAGCAAGGCACGACCGTGTGGAATAAAGCCCAGGCCGTGTCGACTTCTTGGGTTGGCCCAATTTGATCTGTTTTAAGCCCATTTTACGTTCTTTTTATCCTTAGGTGTTCTCCTGAGTATAAGACATGAAAAGAAAGGATTAAGAGCACGTTTTTACATAAATCAAGGATAAATTCATCTAAAAGCATACTAAATGTGGGATTAAAATATGTTACTTTTACGGTTTATCAAGGATCCAAACACTCATATATCTAATTTTTTAGAACTCTGTGATACCTTCAAAATAAATGGCGTTTCTGACGATGCCATACGTCTTCGGTTATTTCCTTTTTCATTAAGGAGCAAAGCAAAGCAGTGGTTGAACTCGTTACCATGAGGGTCAATCACCACATGGGATCAAATGACCGAAAAGTTTCTTTTAAAATATTTTCCACCAGCCAAAACGGCCAAATTTAGGAATGATATATCTTCTTTTGTGCAGAATGACGCAGAAACATTATATGATGCATGGGAAAGATATAAGGATCTCCTAAGGAGATGCCCACACCACGAATTACCTTTGTGGCTTCAAGTCCAAACTTTCTACAACGGTGTGAATTCTCCAACTAGGCAAATGATTGATTCATTAGCCGGTGGAAATCTGAATAATTAAACTCCTGAAGCGGCCTACGATTTTATTGAGGAGATGTCGTTGAACACCTATCAATGGCAAATTACAAGGGCTAAACCGACAAAATCAGCCGGAGTTTTTAACATAGACGCAGTGACAATGTTGTCAACACAAATGGAGTTAATGAATAAAAAGCTTGATAATTTATGTTCTTCACAGGTACATCCAGTCATGCAATGCGAAGCAAGTGGGAATGTGGCAAATTCTGAGTACCCACCTTACCAACCAGGAGCAGAAAATGAGCAGACAAACTATATAGGTAATAATTTCAGATCTATTAATAATCCTTATAGTAACACTTACAATCCAAGTTGGAAGAACCACCCAAATTTTTCGTGGGGAGGACAAGGAAATCAAAGGCAGGAACCTCTTCCAAATTACCAAAATCAACCTTATCCACCGAAAAAGAAGCTGAGTCTTGAAGAGATGCTAAAAAAGTTCATGGCAGACACAGATGCCCGTCTCCAAAGAACTGATAAAACACTTGATAACCAAGGAATATCGATTAAAGAAATCAAGGAACAAGTCGGGGAAATCACTAGGTTAGTGGGACAACTTACAAAGCTTGTTTCAGAATGTCAATAAGGACGTCTACCAAACAACACAGAAATAAACCCAAAAGAACAGATACAAGCCATCACATCTCAAGAGGATACAAAGGTAGACCAGCCCACCTCAATACAAGAAACCAAGGAAAAAACAGGTAAAATAGAGGTAGCACAAGAAAAATCAGTAATTAAAGAGTACCACCCTCGAATACCTTATCCCAAAGCATTTAAAAGAGATGATTCAGAGGAACAATTCGGTAAGTTTCTAAACCTTCTAAAGAAATTACACATTAACTTACCTCTTCTTGAAGCACTTTTTTAGATGCCCGACTCAAGGAGATTTTTAATACAGCTCTTAACAAACAAACACAAAATAAATGAAGAGCACCATGTAGAACTTAACGCAACATGCTCAGCAATGCTACAAAACCGACTACCGCAGAAATTAAAAGATGCAGGGAGTTTTACGATTCCATGTTTAATTGGTAGATTAACTATTGATAATACGTTAGCTGATTTGGGGGCAAGTATAAATGTCATGCCTTATACACTGTTTAAACGACTAGGTCTATGGAAGCCCAAATAAACTAGGATGAGTATCCAACTAGCTGATAAAACTATTAGAATTCCTAGGGGCATTATTGAAGATGTTTTAATAAAAATCGATAAATTCATTTTTCTAGTAGATTTTGTTGTTTTAGACATGGATGAGGAAAATTCAATCCCTTTAATTTTAGGAAGGCCATTTCTTGCAATTGCCAAGACTAAAATTGATGTTGCCACAGGAGAACTCATATTTTGTATAGGATATGAATCAGTCAATCTTCAAGCTATCGACTCAGCCAGAACCATAGAAGATGAAGGTAAGAAAGTCATTTCAATAGATAATCAAATTATTCAACCTTCATCGTAGGAAACATCACAAAGTATCAAAACTAAGCCAACACAAAATCGTACGATCAACAATTTAGAAGAGCAGGAGATACACACCAAAGAAAAGCCGGATCCATGCGAAATAAAACCTGAAGAACCACCAGAAGAGCTCATAGGGACATCAAATCACTTTAAAATAGAAGATCAAATGCTGTTAGATAAAATCGATCCTTTCATCAATTCAACAGAACTGTAGAAACAGGAAGAAATACTCCTTCAGGTACGTGATGTTTTCCCACACGAAATAGTCAAGGTAAGCAATTCAATGTTCAGCAATTTCAAGGTAAACACTTCCCAACCAAAACTTTGTCACGAAAATAAAACTGTCAGTAAGAGGGAAAATATTCAAACCTTTAAACCTCCCTAAATTTTAAAAGCCTAAGACAGTCTAGCTTAAGACTATAAACAAGCACTTCTTGGGAGGCAACCCGAGCGCTAACACTTTTTACTTCTCAAAATTATTTTTCTTTTCTTTTCTTTTCTTTTCTTTTCTCTCTTCTCTCTCCACAGTTAAAACAAATATGCAAGTTTCCAGGCCACACAGCCTTACACATGACCGTGCCCATGGCCGTGTGGACCACCAAAACCACCACACTGACAGCGCAGAGCCGTGCAAGTCAGTCCAACCACCCCTCCAACGTCACGGATCCAACGGCCCACAGTATAGGCACCGACAAAAATAGCACGACTGTGTCTCACAACCGTGCTAAGATACTGACTTATTTAGCACGGACAGACCATGCTCGTGCATTCCAACCGTGCTCTTATACTGGCTTTTTAGGAACGAGCGTGCAAACCAACAAAACAGGCGTGGAAGGACAACACACCCTACAACACGGTCGTGCGATACGACTGTGTGAATTGACACACCCTCGGTACACGGGTGTGGGAACGTGCCAGATTTGAAATCTTATTTAAATCCCCACGACCCGTCCTTTTTGTCTTAATTATATTATTAGTATAATATTATTATTACCCTATATCTCTTGGCTATATCTTCACAGGCTACCCAATTTATTCATCTAGCAAATTACTTTTGGTAGCCACTCCACCGGGCCTATAGAAAACACCATCACCACCACCAAAGACGCCCGGGATCATTCAGATTTCAGGGAGTATTACTTTTCCCACTTATCTTTTTGATTTGGCAGATAAATTTCATTATCTATCTTTATACATTGAGGGCAATGTACATCTTAAGTGTGGGGGTAATAGTGCCTAACTTTTTGCATAATTTTCAAAACCCTAAAATTAGTCTTGATCTTAAGTATTTTTCTCATATTATTAATTAGGATAAAATTTCTAATGATTTATGATTTTTATTGATATGTTTTAGAATAAGTCTTAGCTAATTGTGCATTGATAATTAAATTTGAAGAATACTAGAGAATCGAGCATGATAAGTCTACTTTCTAAAAATTAAAATTGATAGGTTGTTGAACCTAATTTGAGTATTACCTTGAAATTTTGAATTTATAAGGATTGATGTCAAAAACACCCATAATTTTTGTGAGATTTTGAGCCTTATAGAGCATATATTCTATTTTGTGCTCACTTATTGATTATGAGTGTGTCAACTTTGAACTGTTATTCTAGAACTTGCCTCGTTTATACATGTCGAGACCACACTTTTGATTTGATATACTGAGATGATAAAGGCACCTAGGTTTTAACCCGTTCACTCCACTAAAAAGCCTACCTACATAAATAACCCCTAGTGAACCTCGTTGAATCCTAACAACCTTTTTATTGAATCACCTACTAATATTAACCCAAAATCCCTTTGTATTTATTATCAACATTTCTTTGACTACCCCTTTATCGAGAATTGATTTGATCAATTGTCGAATTAGGTTATTTCAAAGTTCCTTCTATTATGTTTATTTTAGTTTATTCTTAAAAAAAATCCAAGTATAGTCAATATTAGTAGTATAATAAAAGAGCTTAGAGTATTTAAAACGCCAATTGTTAAAGAAAAGCTCAGTATTATAGTATTTTCAAAATTTGAATGATGAAAATACTCTTATAGATATTGTTAGCTTTTCATTCGATGTAAATATTCATATTTAGTTCATTATTTTTAGATTAGGTAATTAGTCAATTCAATCTTGATTCTAAACCTCTAGTTTAGCTTGTATCCACACCTTTTAACCCTAGCCCTGTTACAACCTTGATTAAAGACCTTTTGATTTGTGTATCATCTCATATACAGTGGTAGAGATTTGATTTTTAGGCAAGTCTATGGGATTAACTTTTCAGGTTCGACTTAGAGTGCTTATTCTTGAACCTTAAACACCTTTGAGTGATTTGAGTGAATCTTTTGTGAGGATGTCAGTCCTTGTCGATTTTGAATTAAAGGTGAGCACTTAGATAACGGGAGGCACCTATGTTTTCGTACTATAAAGGTATGACTTATCGTAATTGAATCTTTAGGTTTCTTTGAGTTGAATTATCCATGTACAAATTATCTATGAATTACGATGAGACATTGTCGATAGGAATTATGAATTATGGAAAGTTCGTTTTAATTGTAAGTTGAGAATTTTGCTTGAGGACAAGTAAAGGCTTAAGTGTGGGGGTATTTGGTAAACCATAAAAGTAACATATTTTAACCCCATATTTTGTATGCTTTTAGATGCTTTAGCCCTTTATTTGTGTAAAAAGGTGTTTTTAATGCTTTCTTTTCATGTTTATACTCAGGAAAGCACCCAAGGATAAAAAGAACACAAAACGGGCTTAAAACGGCCTTAGCAAGAAATCAACACAGCCCAGCCCAAAACCTGCATGACCGTGTCTCGACAATTATGTAGAACACGGCCCAACTCACGAGTTACATGGTCGTGCATTATCTTATTACCACACATGGGCGTGCCTGGTGATCTACATGGTCGTGCCCAAATCGACAGAATCAAGGCATAGCCCAACCCTGTAATTACATGGGCGTGTGCCATGGGCGTGCCCCTGCCGTGAGAATGAGCAATTTCACTCGAAATTTGATGCTTGAAGCCAAAGAAAAATACTCTTAAGTCTACTCAAACACCCTAATAGTAATTCTACTTGAAAGAGATACTTAGGAGCCAAGTATAGCATCCCAAAGCCTATATAAACAACCCAAGGCAGACATTAAAGAGGGGCTTTTTGGGCAGAGGCTTTTAGGCCAAAGCATTCATCTTTTAGGGAGTCACTTGAAGATAGCCAGATGATCCATCTCAAGAAGTCGGAACTCCATTCAAGACGGAGGCTCTCCTTTAATTCCTTCAGGGGGTTTTAAGGAGTTCTTATGTTTTGTTTATTCTTTACTCTTGAGATGTTTTCGTATTTAGTTATGCACTAAACCCCTCAGATACCTGAAGGGGATGAAACCTATGATGGATTTTGTTATTTGATTTCTAAATTTATATGATAAGTACTTGGTTTGTTCTTAATTATGTTGCTTAATTTAATCTAATGTGCTTAGGTGGAAGAGGAATAGACCCCGCCTAAGAGTAGATCTAACGTAATTGAGCAGAGTTGATCGGGCACCTAAAGATAGGGTTACGAGATTTTACCGGATTAGGGTGAAACCTAATATGGGAATCCATTGATCGATTTACTGCTTCCTTAGGGGGGTTATTATAATAGAACGAGAGTTCTACTAATTAACCTAAGGTTAGACATTATTCGCCTCGAGAGAGGGTTTAATATCGGTTAGGGAGTCTCACGGATCAAGCTAAGTAAAGAAATCATATGGTTTGGGGAATAAATTATAAGTGAAGTCATAGGTGGATTCTTCCTGAGGGTATCGTCTCTATCAACTGAGCCTTCTTAAAGTCTTTCTCCAATTCATTCTTTTGTCTTTGCATTTAGTTTAATTATTTCGTTAGTTTAATAATCAAATCACTCTATATTTTAGGCTAAATAATAGAAAGAAAGTGAGTAGTAGTACTTTTATGTTCCCTTGGGTTCGATAAGATATTCTTGCCTGAGCTATACTACTGTTTGATAGGTGCACTTGCCTCTATT
Organism: Gossypium rotundifolium; assembly: GCA_025506655.1. Lineage (NCBI taxonomy): Eukaryota > Viridiplantae > Streptophyta > Magnoliopsida > Malvales > Malvaceae > Gossypium > Gossypium rotundifolium. Next base: position 18,760,222 of record CP106724.1, on the reverse strand, counting down.
GTTGTCGAAGTTAGTCTACAGGTTTGATCACTCTTTTATAAATATTAAAACTCGACTGTTTTGACACGATCACATTTCAATAGGAGCCCTACTTCCCTCTTTGCGACCTCATCACTTCAATTTAAGCGCAAACCCATTTCTTTCTTAGTCACCGGGCGGAGCGCACCTTTGGTACTTCAGTAGGGCGAGCTGTTTGATAGTGACTTCTTTCGTTTGCTAGGGCGACGAAAGGCTACTTCAATCTAGGAAACAGCCGGAAACTCGAGAGGGTCGACTTTGGAAGCGTTCGCCGGTAACCAAAGCGTATCGTTCCTGCAACCACTTTGGTACTTTGCTTATCGCTTATTTTTTTTTGTTATACAATAGAGGGGAGGCTTTGCTCTGGACCCCCTGGTTGCAGAAATGAATGGATCAGAAGGGGGGCTGGGTTCTATTTCTGGTCCAGACGGGAGGTGAAGGCTTATTTTAATTATTTTAAAATTTTTTTCTTTTTTTGCTTTTCCCTATTTACGTTAAATTGTTTTACCATATATATTTTTATTTTATTTGTTATATTATATTATATATTATATTATTTAACTTTAATCATATTATGTTTGTATGTTGTACATCATCTAAATTGTTTTATTATTAAGGCAAAATTTTCCATATATGGTTTATTTAAAATATGTATATTATCTATTTTTAAATGGTATATTATATACTTATTATAAGTTATCCTTATACATTTTTATTAAAAGTTTTATATTATTTATTTAAAATATATATTTATTTTATTATGTATATATTAACTATTTTAGATTTTGCCATATCATTTTTTTATTTTTTATTATTCTATTTTTTAAAAATTGTTATAATATCCTTTATTGTTTTGCACATATCATTTATCTTATGTTGTTGTTTTACTTTTATATTTGATCTCATATGTAAAGTTTAGTATTCATTTCTTAGTTTTTTATCTTTCGCAATGATCTTTTGAATTACTATTGCTTACTTTATATCTTTTATTTGTTATTCACGTTCTTTTATTTGTTTATTATTCTTATGTTTGCTTTAGCATGGGCATTTTATTACTTGTATCATTTGATATTTTATGTTATTCTTTCTCTTAATTGCCTATATGAGTATTAAATGTTATTATATCATGTAATTATAGTATATTAATTTGGTATTTTGTTTTGTAATGTATTAATGATACATTTTACTCAAATCATTATTTTAAAATATATCTCATATAATTGTCACTTTTTATCCAAAACTTTATTTCTTAAAATAAGGAAATATTTGACATTTGGAGTTTTGAGAGAATCATGCCCTAACTTACTGGGCTTCGATTTTCTCATTAAGTCTGTAACATCCTAAAATTTGGGGTCTGGCATTCTTGCACCGTTGCATGCGTTTAGCTTGCCTAGCTTGTTATTTAGGTGTGTTTGGGGGTCCTGGGGAGGCACGGGTTCGAGCTCAAGTCCTGATGAAATTTTGGTTTTTGGGATTTTTAGTGGGGTGAGCTAGTGGAAGCAGGACTTAAGGTTAATTGGTTTCATTTTGTTAACACAAGGAGGAATGTGGCATTGTAGTGTGGCGTCACAAGGGGAACCTAGAGGAAGGGAGTTTGATTCTCTCAGGCTGCAAATTGTGGCTTTTATTTTGAGCTAAGCAGGTGGAGGAAGTAGAGTTTAGCTTAGACTCTGCAAGGAAGTTGAAGACTCAGTCAAATTAGTTTGAATGAGTGATGGAGAGTGATGGGTGGAGGAAATAGAGGAGAAAATCTAGGGTTTGGTGGGAGAGGAGTTAGTGGCCGAATTTGGGATTGTGGGGGATGAGAGTTTTGGTCAATTCAGTCATTTTGGAGGAGTGCATATTTGGCTTTGGGCAAGAAAGACTGTCGAATTTCTTTAGCATTTTACTTGGCATTTGTGCATTTCGTGTATTTTTCTTCTTTGTGCATTTCAAGTCTCCTGTTTGCATTTTCTTACTTGTCAAAGATCATTTTCTCACTCTGTTCTTCTCCAATTCTTTTCTAGTCATTTTATCTTCCCTGTGAACCTAAGCTGAATTGCTCATTTGAATTGGGTTGTCTTTTTAATTTCCTAATAGCCGAATTCTCTAACTACTCACCCATTCTCTCATTTCATCCACTTCTTCTCTTTTCTTAGATCAATAGCCACCCTACCTCTACTTTGATTCTTTGAGCTGATTACTTGGTGTTTTACTTTTTGGGTGTCGAATCTCTTTCTTTCCATTCAAGTTCTCTCTGATCAAAGGTAACGATTCTTTCCTCTTTATTCTCTTTCATCTCTCTTACTTCTCCTAGAATTCAAGGCACTCAGTTTCAATTCTCTATGGTTTAGGCCGAATCCAACTACCCTCTGCCATCTCAAATCCCTCTTGTTGTGGAAAGGGTCAAACTCTCTAAGGTGCTTTTAGTGTAGATTGCCTCGTGATCTTTTCCAAGTGTTGGTAAGTTGGAGTAGGGCCGATTGGGGGTGGAAGATTCTTTTTATCTCATGGAGTTGATAGGGCCAAAAGGCCACTTCTCTTATTACGTTGTGTAGTTTTCTAATGCAATTTTCTCGATGGGGGCACGGATCTTTGAGTTGTAGAAGGAAGACTGAATACCCTCTTTGGAAGAGAGGCTAGTTTGTAAGTTAAGCCATAGTCATAGATATTCACATTTTGGTATTATCGGGCAAGAAGACTAACTGTTAATCAATTGTATCCTTAGGTACTTTGGAGAGTATTGTGATTCGTATTCCAAATTAGGTGTGTAATCTCACACCCTTCCGAATGCATATTTGCAATGTTCTGTGAATCAGCCAAAAGTCGAAAAGCTAAAAAATCGGCATCTGTGCCCACTCGAGCATGCCAGCACTCGTGGTGATGAATCAAAATTTGAGCAATGACGTTAAGTAGTTGAGGGTATCACGAACACTCTCGCGATACTGAGGCTGCAACGGGCTTATATTGGCCGAAACGGGCTCAATGGGCCCAAAGGACTATCTGACCCACTTAGGCAAAAATGTTAGAAAAATGTCAATTGATAAATCCGAATACGAAATCTACAAATTCGAAACCGAAACCATATGTTTTGGGCCACATGAGCGTGTGGGCCTGTTTGGGCTTAAAATGGATTTTAGGCCCAATAGCTCTGTAGAGACCCAGTAACGGTCTCGTGTCGCTCGAGGTGACAATAGGCCTTCGAAAAGGCCGTTAAATGCAAAATTACCAAAATACCTCTAGAGGGAAAATTACGAAAATACCCTCGATGTGTAAAAAAATTATTATTATACCCTTACGGGTTGAATAACATGATTGTATTGCATTCTGCTTATCTGGTTATGATGGTAATTCATTTCATATATTATATTTGATATATGTTTTGCATACATGACATTTTTCATAGGATTGGGATATTGATGATCGGAGGAAGTGTATTCATGTGGCTCTACCACAATTCTATCTGGTGGCTATGCCATGTCTATTCTGTTATTCGGGTGGCTTCGCCACAAATTCTGTGATGAGCAGCTTGACTGCCATCGAGGTGTGTAGCGGATGGATTGGTCGATTTTAGAAATCCCCACAGGTGTGTTGGGTTGGTACAGGTGGTGTGTAGCGGATGGATTATTAAGTTCGGCTGCATGTATTATCTGCTTTATTATGTTAATAGGGCTAAGGTCCAGATTGTACTGAATAGGGCATCAGCCCAGTTTGCTTCTGTATGGGCTTTTGCCCAGTCTATTTCTGTATGGGCTCGGGCCTAGTTGATGATCGATTAGGGGATTACGCACTTAGTTCTCTAACTCACCCCTCTGTTTTAACCCTACAGGTGATCCCCAACGTTAGTGGATTTGGAGTCGCGGAGGACTCTATGGTGGCTATACATCGGAAGCTTAGTAAATTTCCATTTCACTTTAAATTTGAGAGTTACTTTAATTTGGGGTTAATATTTTGTGATAAGGCCTTTGGGATTTTATTTTTCTTTTAACCTTCAATTTGGTTATTTTTAAACTGTTAGGCGTTTGAATGCTGAGTTTTTTTTCAAAATGTTAACGAACGATTTTCAAATTATAAATGATAAATCTATGGATTTTTCTTAAACGTCGATAACTGTTTTCAAAATATCACTTTTCGCAATTCGCTGAATCTAATTTCGATTATAAACAAAGTCTTCGGAAACGATAACAATAAAGTTTTTACAAGAAAAACTCTAAAAATTAAATTGGATTTTTCATAAACAACAAAGCTCGAAGTTTCAAAAAATTACAAACTTTTAACGAAAGGGCAAGTTTTAAACAACCCTTCTATATGACATGCTAGATCCGGTCATAACATCTAGGACGGGTTTGGGGTGTTACATTTTATGGTATCAAAGCTCGGTTGCAAAACTTGACTGTGGAATGGGCTCGAAAATATTTTTCAAAATTTATTTGAAGTTTGGTTAAGCAAAAAATATTTTTATTGGATGTATGGCATCTCGAGTCTCTAGTGCCAAATTTGTAAGTTCTCTTATTTTATGATATGATGGAATGTTTGTAAGAGAGAAAACTACTAGACTAAGTGGTAGTACACTAAAACTGTTAGCTATAGGAGCTAAAAATATAGAAACTGAGACATTAAAAAATTCAATCTGCGAGAACAACTCGTATATCTGCTTTCCATAAAACATTTGTTAATAAACATTGGGATTATATACTAATTCATAAAATTCTTAATTAGACTAATTCGATTCAACAGTATGAGTACAAGAGGACGCGGACGTGGTAGATACGGCCATGGTAGAGGCCGATATGCTAGGGCTGGATCCTCAAAGATCGAGGCACATGCTCGAAATGGAAGCACTCAGATCACGGTGGATCGAGACAGGTCTCATGATCGAGTGAAGGGGACGACGCTCTATCCCAAGCAATGCTACGGGTCTTAGAATGGGTTGCTGGAGCAAGAACTGGGTCGGTAGCTCGTGGGTCTATTTCTGAGCAACTCCGGTCAAATGGGGCCGAAGTTTTTAAGGGCATTTTTGGTGTGGCCCCAAATGTATCTGAATATTGGTTAGAGGCAGTTCAATGGATTATGGATGATCTGGATTGCACTGTTGAACAGAAACTTAAATGGGCAGTATCCTTACTGAGAGATGAGGCGTACCAGTGGTGGTTTACTGTGAGGGAAGGTACTCAAGCGGATCGTATCACCTGAGACTTCTTCAAGATTGTGTTCCAGGAAAAATATGTTGGGGCAAGTTATGTGGATGCCCAGAGGAAGGAATTTTTAAATTTGGTTCAAGGGAACAAATCTGTAGTAGAATATAAGGCAGAGTTCTTGTGCTTGAGGCGTTATGCACAGGGTATAGTTGCCACTGACTATGAGCGCTATGTGTGGTTTGAGGATAGTTTACGAGATGAGTTGCAGGTACTGATAGCTCCGTAGCAGGAAAGAGATTTTGCCACTTTGGTTGAGAAAGCAAAGATTGCTGAAGAGGTGGAGCATTCTGAGAGGAAAAACTAAGATAGGGAAAGGGGCAAGAATAAGAGAGGTTTTGGGTCAGCCGGTTCTTCTGGGTTTCCAAAAGAGGCCCAAGTTAGAGGGGCCAGCTCGAGTTAGGATGCCAGTTGTTGTGGGTCAGTTGTGACCTTCTGTACAGTGTGGGAAAACACATCCGGGAGAGTGCTGGAGAAGATCGAGTGAATGTTTCAAATGTGGGTCTAGGGATCATTGATAAAGGACTGTCATAGGAGCCTATTAGGGTGCAGATGGTAGGTTAGAGATCAGTTCAGCCAGAAAGAGGTGGTCAGTAGCCACCGAGAGGTTGTGGTCCGGCCAGAGGGGGAAATGGATTTGGACGAGGTCGTGGAGCACCGAACAGAGGTGCTGGTAACACAAATACAAGGCAGCAGGGGTTGGTTTATGAGGCTCGACGTCAAGAGGACGGTGACGCACCGGACGTCATAACCGGTACGTTTCTTATATTTGATGTGCCATTTACCGCTTTGATTGATAGTGGATCTACCCATTCATATGTTTCTTGTACTGTGTCTGGGACTCTGGGTATAAAATCTGAGATTGCTGCTAGAGAAATGTCTGTGATTAGCCCTCTAGGACAATCTGTGGTAGTGAACAAGTTGTTTAGGAATGTGCCTCTAGAAGTTCAAGGAGTGATATTTCTGGAGGATTTGATGGAACTGTCGTTCGGTGAGTTTGATCTTATTCTAGGCATGGACTAGGTAGTTAAACACCATGTGAACTTGGATTATGCTGTTAAACGTATGGTATTAAAGACTCTAGAAGATAAGGAGGTGATCGTGATAGGAAAAAGAAGGGATTATCTGTCTCATGTGATTTCGGCATTAAAGGCCAAGAAGTTGGTGCGTAAGGGGTGTGAGGTGTTTCTAGCTTTTGTCAGCACATCTGATGTTAATGTATTGTCTGTTGGGGATGTCAAAACTGTGAAGGAGTTTCCAGACGTTTTTCCTGAAGAGCTTCCGGGGTTGCCTCCGAATCGTGAGGTTAAATTTGGCATTGAGTTATTACCGGGAACGGCTCCGGTGTCTATTACCCCTTATAGGATGGTACCAAAGGAGTTGGTAGAACTTAAAGCTTAGATCCAGGAGTTGTTAGACCGAGGATTTATCCGACCAAGTGTATCTCCGTGGGGAGCGCCGATGTTATTCGTGAAGATGAAGGATGGGTCAAAGCATATGTGCATTGACTATGGCCAACTGAACAAGTTAACTGTTAAAAACAAATACCCGCTACCGAGGATTGATGATCTATTCGATCAGCTGCGAGGAGCTTTGATTTTTTCAGAGATAGATTCAAGGTCGGGATATCATCAGCTAAGGGTCAAGGAGGCAGATATTTACAAGAATGCATTCCAAACTCGTTATGGGCATTACGAGTTTTCAGTTATGCCGTTCGGATTAACAAATACACCAGCCGCTTTTATGGATATGATGAATAGGGTCTTCCAACCCTATCTAGACCGGTTTGTGGTGGTATTCACAAATGACATCTTGATGTATTTTAGAGCTGAGGAGGAGCATGATTTACATCTTCGGGTCGTTCTGTAGATATTGAGAGAGAAGTAATTTTACGTTAGTAAGTGTGAGTTTTGGTTGTAGGAAGTGACGTTTTTGGGGCATGTTGTGTCTGCCGAGGGGATTAGGGTTGATCCTCGAAAAGTTAAAGCTGTATTGAATTAGAACCCACCGAAGTCAGTATCAGAGATCTGAAGTTTTTTGGGTTTGGCTGGGTACTACAGGGGGTTCGTCGAGGGGTTCTCTTTAATTGCCGCACCTCTAACTAAATTACTGCGTAAGGGATACCGTTTGTATGGACGGATAAGCAGCAAAAGATTTTTGAGAAACGGAAGAAGATTCTGACGGAAGCACCAATTTTGATTCAGCCTTAGGCTGGAAAAGAATTTGTTTTTAATTGTGATGCATTGCTCACAGGTGTGGGTTGTGTGCTAATGCAAGAAGGTAAGGTGGTGGTGTATGTATCTCGTCAACCTAGGCCACATGAGGTGAACTACCCCACTCATGACTTGGAGCTAGCTGCAGTAGTGTTCGCTCTAAAGATATGGAGACATTACCTGTATGGGGAAAAGTCGATTATCTTCACTTACCATAAGAGTCTGAAGTATCTCCTTACCCAGAAGAAGTTAAACCTCAGGCAACAGAGGTGGATAGAGTTCCTGAAAGACTACGACTGCTCGATCAAATATACCCGGGTAAAGCCAATGTGGTGGTGGATGCATTAAGCCGTAAGATGGTATTTGATTTGAGAGTAGTGTTTGCTCATCTCAATTTTTATGATGATAGTATTTTATTAGCAGAACTGCAGGCGAAACCAACAAGGGTTAGTCGGATTAAAGAGAAGCAGTCATTGGATGAGTCGTTAGGTTCTCGTTTTCAGCAGGTGAAAGGTGGTGAGACAGTGTATTTTGGATTGAACAGTGAAAGGGTATTATGTTTCCGTGGAAGAGTTTGTATACCGAAGGACTCTGAGTTAAGACAGATGATTTTGCGGGAGGTGTATAGTAGCCCATGCGCTATGCATCCTGATGGAAACAAGATGTATCAGGACCTGCATGAACAGTACGGGAGGCCTGGTCTGAAGCTGAAAGTTATCGACTTTGTGAGCAAGTGTTTGACATGTCAGCAAGTGAAGGCGAAACATTAGCTGCCTTCAGGATTACTGCAACCGATGAAGATTCCACTCTGGAAGTGGGAGAGGATAATAATGGATTTTGTTGGTTGGCTACCCCTGATGCTTACTAAGAAAGATTCAGTATGGGTAATCATTGACCGGTTGACTAAGTCCGCTCACTTCATACCAATTCGCACTGACTACTCGCTACAGAAGTTGGCAAAGTTGTATGTGGTAGAAATTGTGAGGCTGCATTCGGTACCAATGTCTATCATCTCGGAAAGGGACCCAAGATTCACATCTCAGTTCTGGAAGGCATTACATGAAGCTTTGGGTACAAGATTAGACTTTAGCACAGCATTTCATCCACAGACTGATGGTCAGTCGGAGAGGGTAATCTAGATTCTGGAGGACATGTTAAGGGGCTGTGTGATTGATTTTAGGGGTAGTTAGGAAGATTACTTACCGTTAGTGGAATTTGTGTATAACAATAGCTATCAATCCAGCATTCAAATGGCACCTTACGAGGCATTATACGGTCATAGGTTTCGTACCCCTACCTGTTGGACAGAATTGGGTAAGCGACAGTTGTTGGATCCAAAATTGATTTCAAAAACTGAGGAAAAGGTTAAGTTGATTCAGGGTCGGTTAAAAGAAGCTTCTAATAGACATAAGTTGTATGTGAATCTGAAGTGTAAGGAGATAGAATTTTTAGTGGGGGTTATGTCTTCTTGAAGGTCTCACATTGGAAGAAGACTTTGAGATTTGGACGGAAGGGCAAGTTGAGCCCTAGATTCATTGGGCCTTATCGGATAGTGCAGCGTGTGGGACCAGTCGCCTATTAGCTTGAGCTACCCCCTGAGTTAAGCCGGATACATAACGTATTTCACGTTTCTATGTTGAGGCGCTATCGCTCAGATCCTTCTCATATAGTACCGGTGGAAGAAATTGAGGTTAGATCTGATCTGTCATTTGAAGAAAAACCAGTGTAGATTTTGGATTAGGAATGTTAAAATGTTGACGAGGAAATCAATTCCGCTGGTCAAAGTGTTGTGGCATAATCACGATTCAGAAGAAGCCATGTGGAAGCCCGAGGAGGTAATTCGATAGCAATACCCTCACCTCTTTTAACCAGGTAAATTTCGAGGCCAAAATTTCTTTAAGGGGGTAGAACTGTAACATCCTAAAATTTGGGGTCTGGTATTCTTGCACTGTTGCATGCGTTTAGCTTACCTCACTTGCTATTTAGGTGTGTTTGGGGGTCCTGGGGAGGCTCGGGTTTGAGATCAAGTCCTGGTGAAATTTTGGTTTTTGGGCATTTTAGTAAGGTGAGCTAGTGGAAGCAGGACTTAAGGTTAATTGCTTTCATTTTGTTAAGACAAGGAAGCATGTGGCATTGTGGTGTGGCGTCACAAGGGAAACTTGGAGGAAGGGAGTTCGATTCTCTCAGGCTGGAAATTGTGGCTTTTATTTTGTGCTAAGTAGGTGGAGGAAGTAGAGTTCAGCTTGGACTCTGCAAGGAAGTTGAAGACTCAATCAAATTAGTTTGAATGAGTGATGGAGAGTGATGGGTGGAGCAAATAGAGGAGAAAATCAAGGGTTTAGTGGGAGAGGAGTTAGTGGCAGAATTTGGGATTGTGGGGGATGAGAGTTTCAGTCAATTTGGTCATTTGGGAGGAGTTCATATTCGACTTTGGGCAAGAAAGAGTGCCGAATTTCTTTAGCATTTTACTTGGCATTTGTGCATTTCGTGTATTTTTCTTCTTTGTGCATTTCAAGTCTCCTGTTTGCATTTTCTTACTTGTCAAAGATTCTTTTCTCACTCTCTTCTTCTCTAATTCTTTTCTAGTCATTTTCTCTTCTCTGTGAACTTAAGCCGAATTGCTCATTTGAATCGGGTTGTCTTTTAAATTTGCTAATAGCCAAATTCTCTAACTATTCACCCATTCTCTCATTTCATCCACTTCTTCTCTTTTCTTAGATCAATAGCCACCCTACCTCTACTTTGACTCTTTGAGCCGATTGCTTGGTGTTTTACTTTTTGGGTGCCAAATCTCTTTCTTTCCATTTGGGCTCTCCATGATCAAAGCTAACGATTCTTTCCTCTTTATTCTCTTTCATCTCTCTTACTTCTCCTCAAATTCGAGGAACTCAGTCTTAATTCTCTATGGTTTAGGGCAAATCCAACTACCCTCTGCCATCTCAAATCCCTCTTATTGTGGAAAGGGCCGAACTCTCTAAGGTGCTTTTGGTGCAGATTGCCTCATGATCTTTTCCAAGTGTTGGTAAGTTGGAGCAAGGCCGATTGGGGGTGGAAGATTCTTTTTATCTCATGGAGTTGATAGGGCTGAAAGGCCACTTCTCTTATTACGTTGTGTAGTTTTCTAACACAATTTTCTCGATGGGGGCACGGATCTTTGAGAAGTAAAAGGAGGACCGAATACCCTCTTTGGAAGGGAGGCTAGTTTGTAAGTTAAGCCATAGTCATAGATATTCACATTTTGGTATTATCGGGCAAGAAGACTAACTGTTAATCAATTGTATCCTTAGGTACTTTGGAGAGTATTCTGATTTGTATTTCAAATCAGGTGTGTAATCTCACACCCTTTCAAATGCATATTTACAATATTCTGTGAATCGGCCAAAAGCCGAAAAGCCAGAAAATCGGCATCTGTGCCCACTCGAGCATGCCAGCGCTCATAGTGATGAATCAAAATTTGAGCAATGACGTTAAGTCGTTGAGGGTGTCACAAACACTCTCGCGATACTGAGGCTGCAACGGGCTTATCTTGGTCGAAACGGGCCAAATGGGCCCAACGGACTATCCGACCCACTTGGGAAAAAATGTTAGAAAACTGTCAATTGATAAATCCGAATACAAAATCTGCAAATCCGAAACCAAAACCATATGTTTTGGGCCACACGAGCTTGTGGGCCTATTTGGGCTTAAAATGGATTTTAGGCCCAATAGCTCCGTAGATACCCAGTAAGGGTCCCATGTCGCTTGAGGTGACAATAGGCATTCGAAAAGGCCGTTAAATGCAAAATTACCGAAATACCCCTGAGGGTAAATTACGAAAATACCCTCAGTGTGTAAAAAAATTATTATTATACCCTTAGGGGTTGAACATCATGATTGTGTTGCATTCTATTTATATGGTTATGATGGTAATTCATTTCATATATTATATTTGACATATGTTTTGCATACATGACATTTTGCATGGGATTGGGATATTGATGATCGGAGGAAGTGTATTCTGGTGGCTCTGCCATAATTCTGTCTGGTGGCTCTGCCATGTATATTCTGTTATTCGGGTGGCTTCACCACAAATTCTGTGATGAGCACCTTGATTGCCATCGAGGTGTGTAGTGGATGGATTGGTCGATTTTAGAAATCCCCATAGGTGTGTTGGGTTGGCACAGGTGGTTTGTAGCGGATGGATTATTAGGTTGGGCTGCATGCATTATCTGCTTTATTATGTTAATAGGCTAAGCCAGTTATCTTGAATAGGGCATCGCCCGCTTTGTTTTTGTATGGGCTTCACCGATCATTTCCATATGGGCTCGGGCCCAGTTGATGACCGATTAGGGGATTACACATTGAGTTCTCTAACTCACCCCTCCGTTTTAACCCTGCAGGTGATCCCTAGCATTAGTGGATTTGGAGCCGAGGAGGAATCTATGGTGGCCATACATCGGAACCTTAGTAAATTTCTGTTTCACTTTAAATTTGAGATTTACTTTAATTTGGGTTTAATGTTTTGTAATAAGGCCTTTGGGATTTTATTTTGCTTTTAACTTTCAATTCGATTATTTTTAAACTGTTAGACATTTGAATGCTGAATTTTTTTTCAAAATGTTAACAAATGGTTTTCAAATTATAAATGATAAATCTATGGATTTTTCTTAAACGTAGATAACTGTTTTCAAAATATCACTTTTTCGCAATTACTGAATCTGATTTCGATTATAAACAAAGTCTTCAAAAACAATAACAATAATGTTTTTACAAGGAAAACTCTAAAAATTAAATTGGATTTTTCATAAACAGCAAAGCTTGAAGTTTCAAAAAGATTACAAACTTTTAACGAAAGCGCAAGTTTTAAAAAACCCTTCTATGTGACATGTTAGATCCGGTCATAACGTCTAGGACAGGTTTGGGGTGTTACAAAGTCTAAATGATCAAATACCCTTTTTGATATTAAAATACATGATTTTCAAATAAAAATCCTATCTTTATGAATTTAAGATGTTGCGTCCTAACTTATTGGATGTGACATTTTGATATTTTGAGATAGGGATTTCAAAAAAAACAAAACAAAACAAAACAAAACAAAACAAAAGATATTTGGTGTTTGGGAAATTCAAAAGGTCGTGCTCTAACTTTCTGAGATTCGACTTTTATTTTATCCAAATAATTGAATGTCTTTTAAAAGGTTATAAGTTTTGAAAAAACAAAAGGGTCATATTTTAAAATCTTCTCAAATTTTCAACATTAAGACATTAATTAATCAATTAGGTACCAATTTTGGGCGTTACAAGGACGCTAATCCTTCCTCGTGCGTAATCGACCCTCGAACCCGTTTTCTCGAATTTCGTATACCAAAATCATTTTTTAATAAATCAAAATGTTTTTTATTAAAATGATCAATTTCAAGGTGACCCGATCACACCTCGAAAAAAGATTGGTGGCGACTCCATTTTCGTTTTTAAAGTCGATCCCTATTTTTTCAAAATAAAAAAAATGGTTTCGACAGGGAAAACAACCTAACAAACTTTAATTCTGAAAATAGACTATTAGGCTTGATTCTATAGTGTCTTAAAGTTTAAACAACCAATGTACAATTGCCTATGACGTAATCCAAAACATATCAATAAAAAGCATGTGTCAATAAATATTTCATTCTAATAGTAATATGAGAAAGTTACTTAAGAACAAGACATAATTCAGGGATTTTCTAATAATGATATAATCAACCAATATCCCCTCACTTAAGATGTTCATTGTCATCAATGTACCAAAATAGATAATGACAATATAATAAGAAAATCATAAGAGAGGGAGAGAAGTAAAACTTCCTGAATTTCGGATGAAATCTGTGGAATAGTGAATGCGAAATTGTAGATATAACAAAGTAAAGTGCATGATTCTGAGCAACTAAAAAAAATAAACATAACTGTGGAAGAAGATTAAGGGATTACTCGATTAGGAATAATTATAAAAATTAAGGTATAGTTTAAAATATAAAAGGTATGTCTTTGAATAAGAAACATAAAGGAAAAATAGACTAAAAATAAAAATAAAAATAAAGGAAAAAATAATAAAAATAAAAATAAAATAAATGGACTCAAAGGACCTCATCGTTAGATGCATCACGAGGTAGCGGTGCTGAAGGTGAAATATGAAGATGATGGCATATCTACTGTAAGGTGGCCTTGAGACTATCGAATCGTTGGTAGCACTGCTACTCGAATCGAGTGAGTCGCTTGGATATGTCATTCAAAGCAGTAGCAGAAGTAGAAGGTCAATGACTCAGAGGTGGAGGGTGGGGTGGATCCTCGTGAGGGAGAGGGACATCCTCAGTGATGTCCCCGAGGTCATCCTGATCATTAAGATGAGATAATCGGTACTGGGGACGATCAAATCCACGATGCCTCTCGATCATCCTCATGTGAAGCATGCTCGAGATGCCCTGAGGGGACATCTGGCTAACAAGTATGAGCGTGGAGGACTTCTCTGATGTGTTGAGTAGACAAAAGTGTCGAGCTAGACGAGTCATGTAAGGGACTAAGAAGATAGGGCCCTTCCTGTGGCGGTCAGTCTGATGGCAGAAAGATAAAGCAAGAAAGTACGCTAGGTTGATAATATGGCCATGGGCCATGCTCTATAAGTAGTAGGCATCGTGTGTGCTCACGACGCCGATGCCCTCTCTCTGTCATGATAAAGTATGAGCTAAAAGGGCGTGAAGATACCTTAGAGCCGAAGAGAGGGAAGTCGCCTTTGAGCTACTGGTATCATAGGTCGTGAGGCCACCCGTGATATCATTCCAACAAAGCGAGGGCGAGTAATGGATATGGCGATGTAACTGAAGAAAATCCTCGGCACTCATGAACTCTGATAAACCGTAAAAGTAACATATTTTAGGCCCACATTTAGTATGCTTTTGGATGATTTAGCCCTTGATTTATGTAAAAAGGTGCTCTTAATCCTTTCTTTTCATGTTTTTACTCAGGAAAGCCCTTGAGGATGAAAAGAACTGGAAACGGGCTTAAAACGGGCCAATTTGGGCCAAAGAGAAAATCGACACGGCCTAGACTTCAAGCCACACGGCCGTGTCTTGTCAAATCACTTCACACGGCCATTCCATGATTTACACGGCCGTGCCCCAATTTACAGAATCAAGTCACGGCCTGAAGACAATTTACACGGGTGTGTACCATGGTCGTGCCCCTACCGCGGGAGAGAGGAATTTCACTCAGATTTGGATACTTTGAGGCAAAGAAACACATTCCAAAGCTTATTCAAACACCGAGTAGAAGGTATACTTGAATTGGGACACTTAGAGGCCAAGTAAAGCATTCTAAAAGTCTATATAAACACTCTAAGTGTAACCTGCAAGGGGGCGGTTAGCTAGGCCAAGGAGCCGAGCCAGAAAGCCAGATTTGTGGGAATTACTCGAAGATAGCCAGTGGATCCATCTCAAGGAGCTGGAATTCTACTCAAGATGGTAGATTTATCCTTCAATTCCTCTAAGGAGTTTTAGGGATTTCTTATGTTTTGTTTTATCTTTTCTCTTGAGATGTTTTCTTTATTCATCATGAACTAAACCCTTCAGATTCCTGAAGGGGATGAAACCTAGATGAATCTTGTTATTGAATATTGAATTATATGATAAATACTTAGTTTGTTCTTAATTATGCATGTTTAACCCAAATTTGATGTGCTTAGGTGGAGGAGGAATAAACCCTGCTTAAGAGTAGATCTAGCATAAGTAAGCGGAGTTGATCGCACGCCTAGAGATAGGGCGACGAGATTTTGCCAGATTAAGGTGAAATCTAATATGGGAGTCCATAGATTGATTTACTGCTATTCTAGGGGGTTATTATAAGAGAATGAGAGTTCTACTAATTAATCTAGGGTTAGACGTTATTCGCCTCGAGAGAGGGTTTAATATACGTTAGGGAGTCTTACGGATCAAACTAAGTGAATAAATCATATGGTTCAGTGTTAAGTAACAAGTGAAATCTAGGTGGATTCTTCCTGAGGGTATCGTCGTGATCAATTGAGTTTTCTTCAAGTTATTCTCCAAGTCATTCTTTTTGTCTTTGTGTCCTTAGCTTAGTAGTCGTTAATTTAGACTAAATCAGCCAATCACTCCATATTTTAGGCTAAATAATAAAAAGAAAGTGAGTATTAGTACTTTTAGTTCCTTTAGGTTTGACAATCCGGTCTTGCCTAAGCTATACTACTGTTCGATAGGTACACTTGCCTTTAATTATTGTCAGAGTTAGTTTTTAGGTTCGATCTTTCTCTTTATAAATTTTAAAACTCGACAAAAACAATTATTAAGTTTTTAGCGCCGTTGCTGGGGAACTAAAATATTAAGAAAGCTCTATTTTTATTACTTTAACCATTTTTTATTTCGTAATTTATTTTATTTTATTGTTTTTTTGCTAATTTTATTTCTTCCTTTCTCCTAGTAGGTACCTGTAGTTTATGACTAGAAGGAACCCAACAAGACCTCTAGTATACAATAGTGATATTAAAGCTACAGCTCATAAGAATCGCAGAGAAATTAGGCGAGCCCTAAATTACACAGAAGAAGGGCGAGAAGGCAGATCCAATCCTACTAAAGGGATGGACGAGAATAATCCACCACGAGATGTGGAAGAGAACAATGCTTCACGTACTATGTATGATTATGCTAAACCTCATTTAACGGGAGCAGAATCTACTATTTTTAGGCCTACTATAGCTACTAATAATTTTGAATTAAAGCCTAAGACAATACAGATGATTCAACAATTTGTTCAATTTGATGGTTTGCAAGACGAAGACCCGAACACTCATATAGCTAATTTTTTAGAGTTCTGTGATACTTTCAAAATAAATGGCGTTTCTGATGATGCCATTCGTCTTCAGTTATTTCCCTTTTCATTAAGAAATAAAGCCAAATAGTGTTGTACTCGTTATCGCGAGGATCAATCACTACATGGGACCAAATGACCAAAAAATTTTTATTAAAATATTTCCCATCGGCCAAAACGGCCAAATTACGGAATGATATCTCTTCTTTTGTGCAGGTGGATTTAGAGACATTATACGACGCATGGGAGAGATACAAGGATCTCTTGAGAAGGTGTCCACACCATGGTCTACCCTTGTGGTTACAAGTCTAAACTTTCTATAATGGTGTAAACCCCTCAACAAGGCAACTAATCGATTTAGCCACCGGTGGAACCCTAAACAATAGAACTCCTAAAGCAGCCTACAAGTTCATCGAAGAGATGTCATTGAATAACTATCAGTGGCAAGTTACAAGGATAAAACTGACAAAATCAGCCGGAGTTTACAACCTCGATGTAGTGACCATGCTATCAACACAGGTAGAAATGATGAATAAAAAGCTTGATAGTTTGTGTTCTTCACAGGTACATCCACTCATGCAGTGCAACGAAAGTGGAACTATGGCAAATCCTGAGTACCCACCCTACCAACCGGATGCAGAGAGCGAACAGATGAACTATATAGGTAATAATTTCAGATCCAATAATAATCCTTATAATAATACTTACAATCCAGGTTGGAGGAACCACCCAAATTTTTCATGGGGAGGCCAAGGAAATCAAGGAAATCAAAGACAACAACCTCCTCAAAATTTCTAAAATCATCCATATCCGCGAGAGAAGAAGCCAAACCTCGAAGAGATGTTCACAAAATTCATGGCAAACATAGAAAATCATTTCTTAGAAACTAACAAAATAATTAACAGCAACGAGCACTGATTCGGGCAACTTACTAAGTCAGTCAAGGAAGTCACTAATGCAGTTAAACAACTCGCAAAGCTAATGTCAGAAAGACCGCAAGCACGTCTACCAAGCAACACCGAGATTAACCCAAAGGAGCAAATTCAAGCCATCTCAGCTCATGATAGTAAGGGGTTAGATGAACCTAATCCAATACAAGAAAATAAGGTAGACGAAGTTGAGGTAGATGTAACACAAGAAAAGCTAAAACCGGCAATCAAAGAGTACCAACCTCGCATACCTTATCCCGAAGCGATGAAAAGAGACGATTCACAGGAACAATTTGGTAGGTTTCTTAAACTCTTAAAGAAAATACATGTTAACTTACCTCTTCTCAAAGCTCTTTTTCAGATGCTAGACTCGAGGAAATTTTTAAGACAGCTCTTGACGAACAAACGCAAATTAGATGAAGAGCACCACGTGGAATTGAACGAAGCATGCTTAGCAGTGTTACAGAATAAACTACCACGAAAGCTAAAAGATCCAGGGAGTTTTACAATTCCATGTTTAATTGGTAGTTTAACTATTGATAACACATTAGCTGATTTAGGGGCAAGCATAAATGTCATGACTTATACATTATTTAAACGACTAGGTCTAGGGAAGCCCAAATAAACTAGGATGAGTATACAATTAGCTGATAAAACTGTTAGAATTCCTAGGGGCATTATCGAAGATGTTCTTGTAAAAATTGCTAAATTTGTTTTCCCAGTAGATTTTGTTGTCTTAGATATTGATGAGGATAATACAATCCCCTTAATTTTAGGAAGACCTTTTCTAGCAACTACCAAGACTAAAATTGATGTTGCCACAGGAGAACTCATACTTTGTGTAGGTGACGAATCAATCAGTCTTCAATCTCTTAACTCGGCCAAGACAACAATCGATGAAGGTAAGAAAGTCAATACAGATGATAATCAAATTGTTCAACCTTTATGACAGGAAACACCGCAAAGACACAACCCTGAGCTGACTCATAGATCCCAAATCGACAAAGAAGAAACACACAAGGAATAAAACCTTAGGGTCGACAATTTAGAAGAGCAAAGGACACAAGTCAAAGAAGAACCAAAATCGCAAAAAATAAAACCAAAGGAACCACCAGAAGAGCTCATAGGAACATCAAACCACTACAAAATAGGAGACCATGTACTGTTAGACAAAGCTGATCCACACATCATCACAACAGACCTGAAGGCAAAGGAGATACCCTTCTTAAGGTACACAATATCTTTCCACACGAAATAGTCGAGGTAAGCAACCCAACATTCAACACTTTTGAGGTAAACACTTCTTGACTTGGACTTTCTCAAAAAAATATAAATATAAGCATGAAGGAAGATATTCAAACCTTTAAACCTACCTGTATTTTTTCAATGTCAAGGAAAGTCTAGCTTAAGACTATAAACGAGCGCTTCTCGGGAGGTAACCCGAGCACTAACCCTACTTTTTTTTACATTTGTTTTCATTTCATTTTCTTTTCGTTCTCTTTCTCTTTGTAAACTAAAAGTGCAGATTTCTAGGACACACGGCCTTACACACGGCCTTACACACGGCCTTACACACGGCCATGTCCGTGGCCTTGTGGACCACCAAAATCCCCGTACTAACATAGCGGAGACCGTGCGAATCAAATCCTAACCACTTTTTTACGTTACGGATCCAACCCCTTCCCCACGGGCACTGGTAAATTGGCACAGCCATGCACCACGACCATGTAAAGTTACTGACTTACCAGACATGGGAAAAATATGCCCATGCTACCCAACCGTGCCAACACACTACCTTTTCAGGAACGGGTGTGGCATCTGGAAAACGGGCGTGGGTGAACCAACACGCCTAGACACACGGCCATGCGATGCGGCTGTGTAATTCAACACAGCCTCGATCCACGGGCGTGGGAACGTGCCTGATTGGAAATCCTATTTAAACCCCATAGCCATTCTCCTTCTCCCCTCATTCTTTCTTCCTTCTTTTTCTTTCTTTCATTAGAAAAGGTGTCCAGCCTCTTGAGCTACACTAAAATCATGCCAAAGAAGTGTAAGAAGGCAAGCATTGTCTCCTCAAAGGAGACCCCAACCGTAACATCCTAAATTTTTGGGGTTCAATATTTAATGTATGTTGTGTGTGTATGCTGTGCTATGTGTGTTAATTGGTTTGTTTAGGGTCCAAAGAAGGCTCGGGGTTAAGTCGAAACCTTAGGCAAAATTATCTTTTTGGGCACTTTAGGGGAGAGCTAACCGGGGCAGGACTTAAGGGTTAATGCTTGTGTTTGTGGACACAAGAAGGAGTGTGGTAGAGTGGCAAGGTGACGCCACATAGAATGTTGGTAGGTGACACCATAGGGGAGCAGTGAGTGAACAAGTTCGAGTCGCACAATTTACTTTTTGGAATTCTTTTGGTGTCTGGAAGGGAGGAGGAGGAGTTCGGCTAGGACACTTCAAGGGGGAGTGTTGATTGGGTCAAACTATTCAAATGTGTGGCTAAGAGAAGAAATAGGAATTTGAACTCTTTAAATTATTTTGAATGAGTAAACAAGAGGGAATTTAGGAGGAAAATA
The DNA here is from genome assembly GCA_025506655.1 of Gossypium rotundifolium. NCBI lineage: Eukaryota > Viridiplantae > Streptophyta > Magnoliopsida > Malvales > Malvaceae > Gossypium > Gossypium rotundifolium. Next base: position 18,740,490 of record CP106724.1, on the reverse strand, counting down.
GGGGATTAAGGGTTGGTGAAGGTAGTGGCCAAATATTGGATTCTTGAGGAAGGGGGAAGAATTCGGTTTAGGCTTGTAATAAGTGTGCCAAAAATAAATTAAGGTCATAAGTCATTTTCATTTTTCTTTAAGTGCATGCGGTTTTGGAGTTTGTAGGTGCCGAAGCTTTGAGGTGGTTAGTATCTAAATATTGAGAGTTCTTTTTTTTTCGGCATTTGGTGTTCTTTATTTAGGCAAAATCGAAACCTTCTCCTCCCCCCTTTAGCATTTTTGGTCGTGTGTACATTGTTTCATCACCCAAAAGCTGAAACCACCTATCATTTCTTTTTCATGATATCTCTTTTACTCAATTGTTTCTTCAAGAGCCGAATCTCAACTCTCTTTCTTGTTCTCTGTTATTTTCTTTCTTTCTTTTGTTCATATTCGTGGTACATCTCTCAATCACCTTGAACCGAAACCTCTTACCACCTACATCATCTCATTATTTTAATCACATTCGTTCGATCTTATCTCTGAAGATTGCTGTTACTCTGTTCCATAGCCTTCTCAATCGGATTCTCCTTAGTTGTGGTAAGTATTCTTTTTTCAATTCTCACTTTTCTTTCTCTTTTTAACCGAAGACATTAATCTTGTTCTATGGTTTTTGCCGAATGAAGAGGGGCCCTGTCTCCGTATTCTTTCTTCAACTGGTCTGCGATTGAAGGGTCCTAAGGGGCATTCGGTTTCGGTCGATTTAGGTGAGGGGGTTATGTCATTCAGTTGGCTGAAAGGTCACCTTTTCTAAATCTATTTCTTTTAAATCGAATCTTACATGGTATTCATTTAGGTACTCAATCGACGCCTTAATCTAAGCCTTGTAGTCTCCAGGCTCTGTCGACCTAGGTAAGGACTCTCTACATATTGAATGTATACCCTTATTTTTCTCTACTTCGATGCCTTAATCCGGTCTATTGATAAAGATCTTTTTCATGGACACAAATACTAGCCAAGCAAAGGAAGGGGCTGGACCCGAAGTCCCAGCCCCTAAGTTCAAAAAGCGCGCGGTGTCTACTGTTCGAGATTGGCCACCGGGTTGTAGGTCACCTTTAGAATAGAATAGTAGACAAATAGCCATCGTTCTTGCTGGCGATAGGGTCGACATTGAAAGCATAATATTGCGTGTTATCAAGTGTATAAAACTTCACACTTTTTATTTATTTGTACTATTAATTGTATGAAATTTGAAAGCTAGAATGACCAAAAGCGATCGTAATACCCTTAATGGGTAAAGCGGGGATACGGGTAAGTAACTTTATTAATCTCTTAATGGATCTTAAATGAATGTTGTAAATCATCCTTCGTAATGAGAGCATGTGCATTCATATGATTGTATGATCTGCATGGGTTGGGAAATAATGTGAAAAGGGGAAGTAATTGAAACTGTCACGGTGGTTTGGTACAACGGTGGGTTAGCCCCACGTATGTATATTTGATAATAGTGACCATGTCTTGGTGGCTTGGTGCCACGGTGGTTTAATACCACATATATATGTGATTAGTGACTCGTCCTAGTGGTTTGGTACCACAGTGGATTGGCCCCACATATATTCATCAGGGATTGTCAGGGTGGTTTGGTACCACAGTGGGTTGGCCCCACGTATATTAATAGTGACACTGTCATGGTGATCTAGTATCACGGTGGTCTGGAACCACGAGTGACTTGGTGCCACATATGAGGTGTGTAACGGATGGAGGGTTGATTGTAGAAAGCTTGACAGTGTGATGGGCCGGTACGGGTGGTGTGTAGAGGATGGAAAAATTAGGTTGGGCTGGGACACACACACATTACATTCATATTTGTGTATGCTATTATGAGTGGGCTGAGGCCAATATGCGATTATGGGCTTGAAGCCATTAATGTGACATAAGGGGATTTACACACTGAGTCGTGGTGACTCACCCCTCTGCTTAATTTGCAGGTAATCAGTAGATCGTGGATCTGGGAGCCGGGGCAGACTCATGGAGGACATAAAGTGTTTCCTTCATAAACTCGTTACTTTTTTTAGTAACTATTTTAATTGGGGAAGTTATTATGTAATAAGGCCTTTTAATATTTCTATTTGGTTTTATTTTTTTATATTTCTATTTGGTTTTTATATTATAACTTAAATGTTGATGCAACATTTTTAAGTGTTTCAAACATGATAAATAAGTTGGAGTTTTCAAAACCTAAGTGATATAAACAACTGTTTTTTTAAATGCCCATAAAAATAACAAATGATCGATTAACTCAACTCAAAAATTTTCTTTAAACTACAAACCACTGTTTTCAAAACATCAGCTGATCGTGTCAAACATTCGAGTTTTAATATTTATAAAAATAATGATTGAACCTGTAGGCTAACTATGACAACGATAGAGGCAAGTGCACCTATTGAACAGTAGTATATTTTAGGCAAGATTAATTTATCGAACCCAAAAGAACCTAAAAGTACTACAACTCACTTTCTTTCTATTATTTAGCCTAAAATATGGAGTGATTGGTTTATTAAACTAATGAAAAACTAAACTAGATGCAAAGACAAAAGAATGAAACTTTGGGAAAAGACTGTGGAAAAACTCAGTTGATTTTAGACGATACCCTCAAGAAGAATCCATCTATGACTTCTCTTGTTATCTAACTTTTAATTCATAATACTTCATTACTTAGCTTGATCCGTGAGACTCCCTAACCTATATTAAACCCTCTCTCGATGCGAATAACGTCTAACCTTAGGTTAATTAGTAGAACTCTCGTTCTCTTATAATAACCCCCTAAGGAAGCAGTAAATCGATCAATGGACTCCCATATTAGGTTTCACCTTAATCCGAAAAAATCTCGTAACCCTATCTCTAGGCGCTCGATCAACTCCGCTTAATTATGCTAGATCTACTCTTAGGCAGGGTCTATTCCTTCTCCACCTAAGCACATTAGATTAAATTAATAAACATAATTAAGAACAAACTAAGTACTTATCATATAATTTAGAAATCAAATAACAAAATCCGTCATAGGTTTCATCCCCTTCAGGTAACTGAAGGGTTTAGCTCATAACAAAATAAGAAAACATCTCAAGAGAAAAGATAAAACAAAACATAAGAAATCCCTGAAACCCCCTGAAGAAATTGAAGAGGAGATCCTCTGTCTTGAGTATAACTCAGGCTTCTTGAGATGGATCAACTGGCTATCTTCAAGTAATTCCCTCAGTAAAAGCTTTGGTAGAAAACTCTGCCTAAAAACCCCCTCTTGTTTTGTCTTCTGCCGAACTCTCCTTTTCAGTTGCTACCTTGGGTGTTTATATAGGCTTTGAGATGCCTTACTTGGCTCCTAAGTATCCTACATCAAGTAGAATTTCTCCTAGGATGTTTAAGTAGACTTAGGAATGTGTTTCTTTGCCTCCAAGCATCCAAATCCGAGTGAAATTACTCATTCCCGTGGTAGGGGCACGCCCATGGCACACGCCCATGTATGTCGACTTCAGGCCATGCTTTAGGTCTATTGGGGCACAGCCATGGCACGGCCGTGTAAGTCGGGATTCAGGCCGTGCTTCAGGTCTGTCGATTGGGACACGGCCATGCAAATCGTGCTTGGGGCGTGTCTTTGAATGATTGGCGAGGCAAGGCCGTGTGACTTGAAGTCTAAGTAGTGCCAATTTCTTGGGTTGGCCCAATTTAGTGCATTTTAAGCCGTTTCTCATTCTTTTTGTTCTCGGTGCTTTCTTGAGTATAAGACATGAAAAGAAAGGATTAAGAGCACCTTTTTACATAAATTGAGGGCTAAATTATCCAAAAGCATACTAAATGTGTGATTAAAATATGTTTTACGGTTTATCAAATACCCCCACACTTAAGCTTTTGCTTGTCCTCAAGCAAAATTCTCAACTTACAATTAAAACGAACTTTCCATAATTCATAATTCCTACAGACAATGCCTCATCATAATTCATAGATAATTCATACATGGATAATTTAACTCAAAGATCCCTAAAGATTCAATCAAGATAAGTCATACCTTTGTAGTACGAAAACATAGGTGTCTCCCCTTATCTAAGTAATTACCTTTAATTCAAAACTGACAAGGATTGACATCCTCACAAAAGATCCACTCAAATCACTCGAAGTGTTCAAGGTTCAAGAATAAGCACTCTAAGTCGAACCTAAAAAGTTAATCCCATAGGCTTGCCTGAAAATCAAATCTCCACCACTGTATATGAGATGATACACAAATCAAAAGGTCTTTAATTAGGATTGTAACAGGGCTTGGGCTAAACGGTGTGGATAAAGGCTAAATTAGAAGGTTAAAATCGAGATCGACTTGAAAAATTATCTAACTAGAAACAATGAAATAAATATGAATATTTACATCGAATGAAAACTAATAATACCACTATTGATAATTACTCTATAATAAAGAGTATTTTCATCACTTAAAATTTGATAATACTTTAATCTGAGCTTTTCTTCAACAATTGGAATTTAAATGCTCTAAGCTTTTTTTTTTAAGAACAAACTAAAATATTACATCATAAATGATAAATGTAACTACTGAACTAATATAATTCGGTAGTCAAAAGAAATGGTGATAACAAATACAAAGGGGTTTTGGGTTAATATTAGTGGGTGAGTCAATAATAAGGTTGTTAGGATTCAACGGGGTTCACTAGGGGTTAATTTGTGAAGGTGGGATTTTTTATGGAGTAAGTGGGTTAAATCTTAGGAGCCTTTATCATCTATGTATATCAAATCAAAAGTGTTGTATCGAAATGTATAAACGAGGCAAGTTCTAGAATAACAGTTCAAAGTTGACACACTCATAATCAATAAAGTGAGCACGAAAAAGAATATATGCTCTATAAGGCTCAAAATCTCACAAAAATTATGGGTGTTTTTGACATCAATCCCTGTAATTTCCAAATTTCAAGGTAATACTCAAATTTAGCTCACCAACCTATTAATTTTTAATTTTTAGAAAGTAGACTTATCATGCTCGATTCTCTAGTATCCTTCAATTTTAATCATCAATGCATAATTAACTATGACTTAATCTAAAACATATCAATAAAAATCATAAATCATTAGAAATTTCATCCTAATTAGTAATATAAGAAGATTTCTTACGGACAAGACTAAAATTCAGGATTTAGAATAATGCAAAAAGTTTGACACTTTTACCCCTCACATTTAAGATGTACATTGCCCTCAATGTACAAAGATAGATAAAAAATTATGTAATAATAAAATCAAAAGAGAAGGGGAGAAGTAACACTTCCTGAATTTTTGGATGAAGTCTATGAAAAAATCAGATAAGATTGGAGGTGAACGTGGGGAAGCGTCTCGAACCGTTTGAAATTGAATCCTCGAAGTAGTCGGCTTGGTTTTATTGTATCCTAAGCTAAATCTAAATGTCATTGAGAAAATGGAGAAAATAATAAAGTAAAAATAAAAATAAAAATAAAAATAAAAATAAAAATAAAAATAAAATATGAATAAAAGTAAATAATTAAATAGAGATAAGGTCCACGCTCATGTGCCTAGTCGTGGTGTCCACACGGCCACGGCCACAGTTGTGTGGGTATGGAACCCTAAGCCTAAATACGAAAAGAAATAAAACCAAACTAATTAGTACGGTTAGTACTCGGGTTGCCTCCCGAGAAGCGCTCGTTTAAAGTCTTGAGCTAGACTTACCTGTTGTACGCACAATCATGGTGGTTTGAGGAGGTGGAAATCCATTCTCATGCGATCAACTTGGTTATGGATATAAAGTTTAAGTCGAGTAATGTTTACCTCAAAAGTGTTGAATATAGGATTGCTTAACTCGACTGTGTTGTATAGGAAGACATTAAGTACCTCAAAAGTGATTTCTTCGTTTGCCTTGAGTTCTAAATTAGTGATTCGAGGGTCTTCCTTATTCAACAATACCTGATCCTCTATTTTGATGTGATTTGTTGTTCCTGTCAGCTCGTCTAGGGTTTCCTTCGGTTTCACTTCGTGTGGTTCTAGTTCTTCTTTAAATTGTGTTTTCCACTCTTCTAGTATGTCGACCCTAAGGCTTCGTTCCTCATATAATTCTTCTTTATTGGCACGAGGTCTATGATCTGGCTCAGGTTTGTAGCTTTGTGGTGTTTCCTGTAATGAAGGTTGAACAAGTTGGTTATCAACTGAATTTACTTTCTCACCTTTATCACTTGGCGTTCTGGCCGAGTCAAGTGCTTGAAGAGTGACTATCTTGTCGCATACACGAAGTATGAGTTCACCTGCATAAATATCAATTTTAGCTCTGGCAGTTGCTAGAAAGGGTCTCCCTAAAATTAAGGGGATCGTGTTGCCCTCATACATGTCTAAAATGACAAAGTCTACTGGGAATACGAATTTATCAATTTTAATTAGAACATTTTCTATTATACCCCTAGGAATTCTTATAGATTTATCAATTAATTGAATGCTCATCCTAGTTTGTCTGGGTTTCCCTAGACCTAGTTGTTCAAACATTTTGTAAGGCATAACATTGATGCTTGCCCCTAAATCCGCTAATGCATTATCAAGAGATAAACTACCAATTAAACATGGAATTGTAAAACTCCCTAGATCTTTTAATTTTTGTGGCAGTTTATTTTGTAGAATTGCTGAGCACATTGCGTTTAGCTTCACGTGGTGCTCTTCGTCTAATTTGCGTTTGTTAGTCAAGAGCTGTCTTAAAAATTTCCTCGAGTCTGGTATCTGAAAAAGAGCTTCAAGAAGAGGAAAGTTAATATGTAATTTCTTTAAGAGTTTAAGAAACTTATCGAACTGTTCCTCTGAATCGTCTCTTTTCATTACTTCGGGATAAGATATGCGAGGTTGGTACTCCTTGATTACCAGTTTCGGCTTTTCTTGTGTTACCTCTACCTTATCTTAGTCTACCTTGGCTTTTTGTATTGGATTAGGTTCATCTAACCCCTTACTAGCATGGGCTGTGATGGCTTGAATTTGTTCTTTTGGGTTTATTTCTGTGTTTCTTGGTAGACGTCCTTGTTGACGTTCAAAAATCAGCTTTTTGAGATGTCCCACTGACCTAATAAGTTCTCCAACTTGATTCTTGATCCCTTTGATCAATTTTTCTTTGTACATCAAGTCTTTGCTTGGACTTTTGGAAGCGAGAATCATGGTCGCCATGAATTTCATCAGCATCTCTTCGAGATTCGGCTCCTCTTCTTGTTGGTGAGGTGGTTGTTAAAAATCTGGAGGAAGTTCTGATCTTTGGCTATTTTGATCATCCCACTAGAAATTGGGATGGTACTTCCAACCTGCATTATAAATGTCACTATAAAAATTATTTTGATATCTAGAATAGTTACCTGTATAGTGAGCTTGCTCGTTTTCCATGCCATATCCGTATGGTGGGTACTTAGGATTCGCCACACCTCCTAGATTCAAATCATATCTGGATATACATGCGAGGGACTATGCCAATCATCAATCTTTTTATTCATCATCTCTAATTGATTAGATAACCTGGTGACCACGTCGAGGTTGAAAACACTGGTTGTTTTAGTAGGAATTGTCCTCATGACTTGCCACTGATAATTATTCAATGCCATCTTTTCCATAGACTAAAATTTTCTGCCAAAAGCAAAATAGAGGAAAAAGTTAGCAAAGTAAAAAAAAAATAATAAATAAAAATAATAAATAAAAAATAATAAATCACAATAAAAAAATTGGATAAAGTAATAGAAATAGAGCTTTCTTAATATTTTAGTGTTCCCCGGCAACGGCGCCAAAAACTTGATCATGTCAAACAGTCGAGTTTTAATATTTATGAAAAGAATGATAGAACCTGTAGACTAACTATGACAACGATAGAGGTAAGTGCAGTTATCGAACAGTAGTATAGTTTAGGCAAGATTATTTTATCGAACCCAAAGGAACCTAAAAGTACTATTACTCACTTTCTTTCTATTATTTAGCCTAAAATATAGAGTGATTGGTTTATTAATTTAAAACAAATGAAAAACTAAACTAGATGCAAAGACAAAAGAATGAAACTTTGGGAAAAGACTATGGAAAAACTCAGTTGATTTTAGACGATACCCTCAGGAAGAATCCACCTATGACGTCTCTTGTTATCTAACTTTTAATTCATATGGCTTCTTTACATAGCTTGATCCGTGAGACTCCTTAACCTATATTAAACCCTCTCTCGAGGCGAATAACGTCTAACCTTAGGTTAATTAGTGGAACTCTCGTTCTCTTATAATAACCCCCTAAGGAAGCAATAAATCGATCAATGGACTCTCATATTAGGTTTTACCCTAATTCGAAAAAATCTCATAACCCTATCTCTAGGCGCTCGATCAACTCCGTTTAATTATGCTAGATCTACTCTTAGGCAGGGTCTATCCCTCCTCCACCTAAGCACATCAGATTAAATTAAGCAACATAATTAAGAACAAACTAAGTACTTATCATGTAATTTAGAAATCAAATAACAAAATCCGTCATAGGTTTCATCCCCTTCAGGTATCTGAAGGGTTTAATTCATAACAAAATAAGAAAACATCTCAAGAGAAAAGATAAAACAAAACATAAGAAATCAATAGAACCCCATGAAGGAATTGAAGAGGAGATCCTCTGTCTTGAATAGAACTCCGGCTTCTTGAGATGGATCAACTGGCTATCTTTGAGTAATTCCCTCAATAAAAGCTTTGGTAGAAAACTCTGCCTAAAACCCCCTCTTGTTTCAGCTTCTGCCGAACTCCCATTTTTAGTTGCTACCTTGGGTGTTTATATAGGCTTTGAGATGCTTTACTTGGCTCCTAAATATCCTAATTCAAGTAGAATTTCTCCTAGGATGTTGAAGTAGACTTAGGAATGTGTTTCTTTTCCTCCAAGCATCCAAATTTGAGTGAAATTGCTCATTCTCGTGGTAGGGGCACGCCCATGGCACACGCCCGTGTAAGTCGACTTCAGGCTGTGCTTCAGGTTTGTCAATTGGGGTACGGCCGTGTAAGTCAGGATTCAGGCCGTGCTTCAGGTCTGTCGATTGGGACACGGCCATGCAAATCTTACTTGGGGCATGTCTTTGAATGATTGGCGAGGCACGGCCGTGTGACTTGAAGTCCAGGCCGTGATAATTTCTTGGGTTGGCCCAATTTGGTCCATTTTAAGCCCGTTTCTCATTCTTTTCATTCTCGGGTGCTTTCCTGAGTATAAGACATGAAAAGAAACGATTGCACCTTTTTACATAAATAGAGGGCTAAATCATCCAAACGCATACTAAATGTGGGATTAAAATATGTTACTTTTATGGTTTATCATCAACCAAACGAAAAGTTCTTCAAATTTTGGTAATTCTTCAAAAATTTCAAAATCCTTCTTACAACCTTTTCCTATGACATACCAGATCTGGTCGTAATGTCTAGACCGAGTTTAGGGTGTTACAATTTTGGTATCAGTGTCTAGGTTGCAAAGCTCGGGCTGTGAAATGGGTTCAACAGAGTTCTATAAAATCGATTTAAAGGTTATTTGAAGGAAATACTTTGAATGGAATATGGCATCCGAGTCTCTCGACACCGATTCACTTGGTAAGTGTTCTAATTGTTGGTGATGTATGCATGGAATGATTATTTACATGAATGAATATATTTGGTAGCACTAGGAGATCCAAACTTTAGAGACTGAAACCTCTAGGATGAGATATGATTTCGAGAATTACTCTCTTTAAAGCTATTTCTCATAAGACTGCTTGGTATTAAATAGTGAAAGAAATACTAACTTATAAAACTTTTAATCAGATTAAGTCACAATAGTAGTCATGAGTACTAGGGGGCGTGGACATGTTGTACGTGGTCGTGGTAAAGGCCGGAGTGTTGGGTATGAACCCTTGGAATCTGATCATGGCTTGAAAAGTGATGTACCAACACCGCTAGCTCTGGAAGTGGAACATCAGGATCAAATGGGAGGAGACGATTCTGTGTCTCAAGCAATGTTATGTGTATTGGAGAGAGTTGCTAGAACAGGCCTAGGTACAGGGGCTCAAAAATTTATGTCAGAACGACTTCGAACTAATGGAGCGGAAATGTTTAGGGGCATATCTGGCGTAGCTCCTAATTCAGCTGAGTATTGGCTAGAGGCAGTGGAGCGTATAATGGATGATTTAAACTTCACGGAGGAGGAAAGGTTGAAAGGAATTGTATCTCTTCTTCGGGACGAGGCGTATCAGTGGTGGCTTACAGTCAGGGTGGTACAGTGGCTGACCGCATTACCTGGGATTTCTTCAATGTAGCATTCCAGGGAAAGTACATCGGATCGAGTTATGTGGATGCGCAGTGTAGGGCATTTCTGAATTTGGTTCAGGAAAATAAATCGGTAGCTGAGTATGAGGCGAAATTCTTACGTCTTAGTCGTTATGCCCGGGGTATGGTGGCCAAGACCATGAGCATTGTGTTCGGTTTGAGGATGGTTTGAGGGATGATTTGCGAGTTTTAATAGCTCCACAATGAGAAAGGGAATTCGTTGTTTTAGTGGATAAGGCTAAGATAGCTGAGGAAGTTAAGCAGTCTAAAAAATAGAATCAAGATAAGGACGGAGGTAGAAATACAAGGAATTTTGGATCGTGGGGATCAGCTGGGCATTTTCAGAAAAGACCTAGGTTGGATAGGCTGAGTCGTGTGGTGGGACCTGTTGTGGATAGTGGGCCTCAAAAGTGTGCTAGATGTGGTAGATCTCATTCAAGTGAGTGTTGGATGGGTAATAGAGGATGTTTTAGATGTGGGTTTACTGATCATCGAGTAAGAGACTATCCTCAAGAGTTGGGCAAAATGTGACTAGGGGGACAGAGTTATGTTCAGCTGGGTAGAGGTGGTCAACAACCACAGAGAGGTCATGGTCCCGCTAGGGGAGGAAGTAATTTTGGCCGAGGGTGTGGAGCACTGGGCAGAGGTGCTGGGAGCACAGATGCAAGGCAGCCTGGGTTGGTCTATGCGGCTAGACGCCGAGAAGAAAGCGATGCACCGGACGTCATAACTGGTACCTTTCTTATTTATGGGTTGCCATGTACTGCTTTAATTGATATTGGATCAACACATTCTTATCTTGCTAGCACTATATCGGGAACTCTAAATTTAGACTCTGAGATTGCCTTTAGGGAGATGATTGTACTTAGCCTTTTAGGACAATCAGTGATATTGAATAAACTTTTTAGGAAGGTGCCTTTAGAAGTTGAAGGGGTAGTGTTCCTGGCTGATCTGATGGAACTGTCATTCGAGGAGTTCAATTTAATTTTGGGCATGGACTGGGGAGTATCAAGCAAACTTGGATTGTGCAGTCAAGCGCAGGGTGTTAAGAACTCTCGAGGATGAAGAAGTGGTGGTAATAGGTGAGAGGAGGAACTACCTATCTAATGTAGTGCCTGCTCTAAAGGCTGAAAGAATGGTGAGGAAATGATGTAAGGCGTTTATAGCTTATGTTTGTGCTTTGGAGGACAAGGAATCAACTGTGGGGAATGTTCTAACAGTGAAGGAATTTTTTGATGTTTTCCCAGAAGAGCTTCCGGGATTACCTCTAGATCGCGAGGTGGAGTTTGGTATTGATCTTCTTCTGGGAACAGCGCCTGTGTCTATTACACCATATAGGATGGCGCTGAAGGAGTTGATGGAATTGAAAGCCCAGATTCAGGAATTATTGGACCGAGGTTTTATCCAACCGAGTATATCACCTTGGGGAGCGCCGGTGTTATTCGTTAAGAAGAAGGATGGATCAATGCGCATGTGCATTGACTACCTTCAGTTGAATAAGTTGACCATCAAGAACAAATACCCACTGCCTAGGATTGATGATCTGTTCGATCAACTTAAGGGAGCTTCAGTCTTTTAAAAGATAGATTTAAGATCAGGATATCATCAGCTTAAAGTCAAAGAGGCGGATATTCATAAGACGGCATTTCGTACTCGCTATGGTCACTACGAATTCCTGGTAATGTCGTTCGGGTTGACCAATGCACCAGCAGCAATTATGGACATGATGAACTGGGTATTCCAACCCTATCTGGACCGATTTGTCGTGGTATTTATCGATGATATCCTGGTTTATTCAAAGTCAGAGGAGGAGCATGATTCGCATCTTCGAGTGGTTTTACAAATTCTGAGGGAGAAGCAGTTGTTTGCCAAATTCAGTAAGTGTGAATTTTGGCTAAAAGAAGTCACCTTTTTGGGCCATGTGGTGTCTGCTGAGGGGATTAGGGTTGATCCCCGAAAAATTGAAGCTGTGTTAGATTGGAAGCCACCTAAGTCTGTAGCAGAAATCCAAAGTTTTCTTGGTCTGGCTGGGTATTATAGAAGGTTTGTTGAGGGGTTCTATTTGATAGCGGCACCATTAACCAAGTTGTTACGGTAAGGGGTTCCATTTGTCTTGACTGATAAGGAACAGGAGAGTTTTGAGAGGCTAAAAAAGATTTTGACAAAGGCTCTGGTGTTGATACAGCCTGAGGCTGAAAAGGAGTTTACGGTTTATTGTGATGCGTCGCACATAGGTTTGGGATGTGTGCTGATGCAGGATGGGAAAGTGGTAGCATATGCGTCCCGACAGTTGAGACCACATGAGTTAAATTATCCCATGCATGATTTAGAATTGGCGGCAGTAGTGTTTGCTCTGAAAAGTTAGAGGCATTATCTGTATGGGGAGAAGTCTATTATTTATATAGATCACAAGAGCCTAAAATATCTCCTCACTCAGAAGGAGTTAAATTTAAGGCAGTGAAGATGAATCGAGTTGTTAAAAGATTATGATTGCTCAATTGAGTACCACCCGAGAAAAGCTAATGTGGTGGCAGATGCGTTAAATCGTAGGGTGATCCCTAACTTGAGAGTAATGTTTGCTCACCTCAGTTTGTACGATGTTGGAAGCTTATTAGCTGAACTTCAAGTGAAGCCTTCTTGGGTCAATCATATTAAAGAGAAATAGTGGGCTGATAAGTTGTTAAAGTCAAAGTCTCAGTTGGGAACAGATGGTGAGATAACAGATTTTAGCATGAATAGTGATGGGGTATTATGTTTTCGAGGGAAGACTTGCATGCCAAGGGATCCTAAATTGAGACTTAAGATTTTACAAGAAGCGCATAGCAGCCCATCATCCTAGAGGAAGTAAGATGTATCGGGATTTGTGAGAACAGTTTTGGTGGCCGAGTCTGAAGTGAGATGTAATCTAATTTGTGAGTAAATGTTTGACGTGTCAATAGGTAAAAGCAGCACATCAATTGCCTTCAGGGTTGTTACAGCCAGTGAAGATTCTGCAGTGGAAGTGGGAAAGGGTCACGATGGACTTTGTTAGTGGGCTACCTCTCACGCCTGCTAAGAAGGATTCAGTATGGGTAATTGTCGATTGTTTGACGAAATATGCTCATTTCATACGGTTTGTGTTGACTACTCTCTACAGAAATTGGCTAAGTTGTATATAGCAGAGGTTGTGAGGTTGCATGGGGTACCAGTGTCTATCATCTTAGACAGAGACCCTAGGTTTACGTCAAGATTCTAGAAGGCATTGCATCAAGCGTTGGGTACAAGGTTAGATTTCAGTACAGTGTTTCATCCACGGTCTGACGGACAGTCTGAGAGGGTAATTTAGATCTTGGAGGATACATTGAGGGGCTGTGTCATAGACTTTAGAGGTAGTTGGGAAGAATTTCTACCATCGGTGGAATTCGCATACAACAACAGCTATCAGTCTAGTATTTAGATGGAACCGTATGAGGCGTTGTATGGTGGAGATGTCGCACCCTTACTTTTTGGATAGAGTTAGGTGAGCGACAGTTATTGGGTCTAGAATTGGTTTCTAAAATGGAGGACCAGGTTAAGTTAATTCGGACTCGATTGAAAGAAGCCTCGATGCATGTAAGTCCTATCTCGATCTGAGCGTAAGGACATAAAATTTACAGTGGGTGACCGGGTTTTCTTAAAGGTTTCATCATGGAAGAAAGTGCTTAAGTTTAGACAGAAGGGTAAACTGAACACCAGGTTCATCGGACCTTATCGTGTGTTAAAGCGTGTGGGACCAGTAGCTTATCAGCTCGAGCTACCTTTAGAGTTAAGTCAGATTCATGATGTGTTTCATGTTTCAATGCTGAGGCGCTACCGTTCGGATCCATCCCATGTTGTGCTAGTGGCAGAAATCGAAATAAGGCCTGATCTATCCTTTGAAGAGGAACCAGTTTAGATCTTGGATCGTGACATTAAGGTTTTACGAAGAAAATTAGTTCCTTTGGTCAAAGTTATGTGGCAAAATCATGGTTCAGAGCAAGCTATGTGGGAGCCAGAGGATGCGATGCAACAGCAATACCCTCATCTTTTTTTGACCAGGTAATTTCGAGGCCAAAATTTCTTTAAGGGGGTAGAACTGTAACATCCTGAATTTTTGGGGTTCAGCATTTAATGTATGTTGTGTGTGTATGCTATGCTATGTGTATTAATTGGTGTGTTTGGGGGTCCAGGGAAGGCTCGGGGTTCCCGAAGCCTTTTGCCAAAATTGTCTTTTTAGGCACTTTAGGGGAGAGCTGACTGGGGCAGGACTTAAGAGTTAATGCTTGTGTTTGTGGACACAAGAAGGAGTGTGGTAGAGTGGAACAGTGAGGCCACATAGAGTGCTGGTAGGTGACGCCATAGGGGAGCAGTGAGGGAGTAGGTTCGAGTCGCACAATTTGCTTTTTGGAATTCTTTTAGCGTCTGGAAGGGAGGAGGTGGAGTTCGGCTAGGACACTTCAAGGGGGGTGTTGATTGGGTCAAACTATTCAAATGTGTGGCTAAGAGAAGAAATAGGAGTTTGAACTGTTCAAATTATTTTGAATGAGTAAGCAAGAGGGAATTTAGGAGGAAAATAGGGGATTGAAGGTTGGTGAAGGTAGTGGTTGAATATTGGATTCTTGAGGAAAGAGGAAGAATTCAGTTTAGGCTTGTAATAGGTGTGCTCATAAGTCATTTTGATTTTCTTGAACTGCATACGATTTTGGAGTTTGTAGGTGGTGAAACTTAGAGGTGGTTAGTAGCTAAATATTGAGAGTTCTTTTCTTTTAGGCATTTGATGTTCTTCATTTAGGCAAAATCGAAGCCTTCTCCTCCCCTCTTTAGCATTTTTGGTCGTGTGTGCATTGTTTAATCACCCAAAATCTGAAACCACCTATCATTTCTTTTTCATGATATCTCTTTTACTCAATTGTTTCTTCAAGAGCCGAATCTCAACTCTCTTTCTTGTTCTCTGTTATGTTCTTTCTTTCTTTTGTTCATATTCGTGGCACATCTCTCAATCACCTTGAACCAAAACCTCTTACTACCTACATCATCTCATTATTTTCATCACATTCGTTCGATCTTATCTCTGAAGATTGCCGTCACTCTGTTCCATAGCCTTCTCAATCAGATTCTCCTTGGTTGTAGTAAGTATTCTTTTTCAATTCTCTCTTCTCTTTCTCTTTTTAACCGAAGACATTAATCTTGTTCTATGGTTTTTGCCGAATGAAGAGGGGCCTTGTCTCCGTATTCTTTCTTCAGCTGGTCTGCGATTGAAGGGTCTTAAGGGGCATTCGGTTTCGACCGATTTAGGTGTAGGGGTTATGTCATTTGTTTGGCTGAAAGGTCACCTCTTCTAAATCTATTTCTTTTAAACCGAATCTTACATGGTATCATTTAGGTACTCAATCGACGCCTTAATCCAAGCCTTATAGTCTCTGGGTTCTGTCGACCTAGGTAAGGAATCTCTACATATTGAGCATATACCCGTATTTTTCTCTTCTTTGATGCCTTAATGCAGTCTATTGACCAAGATCTTTTTCATGGACACAAATACTAGCCAAGCAAAGGAAGGGGTTGGACCCGAAGTCCCAACCTCTAAGTTCAAAAAGCGCGCGATTTTTGCTGTTCGAGATTGGCCACCGGGTTGTGGGCCGGCTTCAGAACAGAATAGTAGGCAAATAGCAGTCGTTCCTGCTAGTGATAGTGTCGACATAGAAAGCATAATATTGCGTGTTATCAGGTGTGTAAAACTTCACACACTTTATTTATTTGTACTATTAATTGTATGGGCTGGAAAGCCAGAACGACTGAAAAGCGTCGTAATACCCTTGTGGGTAAAGCAGGGAATACCAGGTAAGTAACTTTATTAATCTCTTAATGGATCTTAAATGAATGTTGTAAATCTGTCACTGTAATGAGAGCATGTGCATTCATATGATTTTATGATCTGCATGGGTTGGGAAATAATGTGAAAAGGGGAAGTAATTGAGGCTGTCACGGTGGTTTGGTACCACGGTGGGTTAGCCCCACGTATGTATATTTGATAATAGTGACCATGTCTCGGTGGCTTGGTGCCACGGTGGTTTAATACCACGTATATATATGATTAGTGACTCGTCCCAGTGGTTTGGTACCACAGTGGGTTGGCCCCACATATATTCATCACGGATTGTCATGGTGGTTTCGTACCATGGTGGGTTGGCCCCACGTATATTAATAGTGACTCTGTCACGATGATCTAATATCACTGTGGTCTGGAACCACGAGTGGCTTGGTGCCACATATATGGTGTGTAGCGGATGGAGGGTTGTGATTGTGTCAAACAGTCGAGTTTTAATAATTATAAAGAATGATCGAACCTGTAGACTAACTATGGCAACGATTGAGGCAAGTGCACCTATTGAACAATAGTATAGTTTAGGCAAGATTATTTTATCGAACCCAAAGAAACCTAAAAGTACCACTACTCACTTTCTTTCTATTATTTAGCCTAAAATATGGAGTGATTTATTAATCTAAAACTAATGAAAAACTTAACTAGATGCAAAGACAAAAAAATGAAACTTTGGGAAAAGACTGTGGAAAAACTTAGTTGATTACAGACGATACCCTCAGGAAGAATCCACCTATGACTTCTCTTGTTATCTAACTTTTAATTCATATGACTTTTTTACTTAGCTTGATCCATGAGACTCCCTAACCTATATTAAACCCTCTATTGAGGCGAATAACGTCTAACCATAGGTTAATTCGTGGAACTCTCGTTCTCTTATAATAAGCCCTTAAGGAAGCAGTAAATTGATCAATGGACTCCCATATTAGGTTTCACTCTAATTCGACAAAATCTCGTCACTGTATCTCTAAGAGTGCGATCGACTCCGCTTAATTATGCTAGATCTACTCTTAGGCAGGGTCTATTCCTCCTCCACCTAAGCACATCAAATTAAATTAAGCAACATAATTAAGAACAAACTAAGTACTTATCATATAATTTAGAAATCAAATAACAAAATCCATCATAGGTTTCATCGCCTTCAGGTATCTGAAGGGTTTAGTTCATAACAAAATAAGATCTCAAGAGAAAAGATAAAACAAAACATAAGAAATCCCTAAAACCCCCTGAAGGAATTAAGAGGAGATCCTCTGTCTTGAGTAGAACTCTGACTTCTTGAGATGGATCAACTGGCTATCTTCGAGTAATTCCCTGAATAAAAGCTCTGGCAGAAAACTCTGCCCTCTGTTTCGGCTTCTGTCGAACTCCCTTTTTTAGATGCTACCTTGGGTGTTTATATAGGATTTGAGATGCTTTACTTGGCTCCTAAGTATCCTAATTCAAGTAGAATTCCTCCTAGGATGTTTAAGTAGACTTAGGACTGTTTTTCTTTGCCTCCAAGCATCCAAATCCGAGTGAAATTACTCTTTCCCGCGGCAGAGGCACGCCCATGGTACGCGCCCGTGTAAGTCGTGGCTAGACCGTGTTGGACTTTTGTCGACGAGGCATGGCTGTGTAAATCGGGGTGAGGCCGTGTTCTAAATAAATGGCAAGGCACGGCCGTGTGGCTTGATGTCTAGGTCATGTTGATTTCTTGGGTTGGCCCAATTTGGTCCGTTTTAAGCCTGTTTTACGTTTTTTTTAATCCTTGGGTGCTTTCCTGAGTATAAGACATGAAAAGAAAGGATTAAGAGCACCTTTTTACATAAATCAGGGATAAATCATCCAAAAGCATACTAAATGTGGGATTAAAATATGTTACTTTTACGGTTTATCAAATACCCCCACACTTAAGGTTTTGCTTGTCCTCAAGCAAAATTCTCAACTTACAATTAAAACGAACTTTCCATAATTCATAATTCCTATCGACAATGTCCCATCATAATTCATAGATAATTTATACATGCATAATTCAACTCAAAGAGTCCTAATGATTCGATCACGATAAGTCATACCTTTGTAGTACGAAAACATAGGTGTCTCCCCTTATCTGAATAATTACCTTTAATTTAAAACCGACAAGGATTGACATCCTCACTAAAGGTTCACTCAAATCACTCAAAGTGTTTATGGTTCTGGAATAAGCACTCATAAGTCGAACCTGAAAAGTTAATCCCATAGGCTTGCTCGAAAATCAAATCTCCACCATCAGTATATGAGATGATACATGATCAAAAGGTCTTTATCGTGGTTATAACGGGCTAAGGTTAAGGGTGTGGATACAGTGAATTAGAGGTTAGAATCGAGACCGACTTGACAAATTACCTAACTAGAAACAATGAACTAAATATGAATATTTACATCGAATGAAAACTAATAATACCACTATTGATAATTACTCTATAATAAAGAGTACTTTCATCACTTAAAATTTGATAATACTTTAATATGAGCTTTTCTTTAACAATTGGAATTTAAATGCTCTAAGCTTTTTTTATATACTACTAATATTGAATATACTTGGGGTTTTTTAAGAACAAACTAAATAAATACATAATAATAAAGAAAGAATTTTACCAACTGAAATAAACTAATTAAGCAATTTGATCAAATCAATTCTCGATAGAAGGGTAGTCAAAAGAATGGTGATAACAAATTTAAAGGGTTTTTTTGGTTAATATTAGCAGGTAAATTAATAAAAAGGGCTGTTAGGATTAAAAAGGGTTCACTAAGGGTTAATTATGTGGGTAGGCTTTTTAGTGGCGTGAATGGGTTAGAACGTAGGTGCCTTTATCATATCAGTATATCAAATCATTAATGTGGTCACGATATGTATAATCAAGGCAAGTTCTAGAATAACAGTTCAAAGTTGACACACTCATAATCAATAAAGTGAGCATGAAAAAGAATATATGCTCCGTAAAGCTCAAAATCTCACAAAAATTATGGGTGTTTTTGACGTCAATCCCTGTAAATTTCAAACTTCAATGTAATACTCAAATTCAGTTCAACGACTTATTAATTTTAATTTTTAGAAAGTAGACTTACCATGCCTGATTCTCTAGTATTCTTCAAATTTAATCAACAATGCACAATTAACTATGACTTAATCTAAAACATATCAATAAAAATCATAAACCATTAGAAATTTCATCCTAATTAGTAATATGAGAAAAATACTTTCAAATCAAGACTAAATTCAGGATTTTGAGAATAATGCAAAAAGTTTGACACTTTTACCCCCACACTTAAGATGTACATTACCCTCAATGTACAAATATAGATAAACAATTATGTAATAATAAAATCAAAAGAGAAGGGGAGAAGTAACACTTCCTGAATTTTTGGATGAAGTCTATGAAAAATCGGATAAGATTGGAGGTGAACGTGGGGAAGCGTCTCGAACCATTTGAAATTGAATCGTCGAAGTAGCCGGCTTGGTTTTATTGTATCCTAAGCTAATCTAAATGCCATTGAGAAAAAGGAGAAAATAATAAAGGAAGTAAAAATAAAAATAAAAATAAAAATAAAAATAAAAATATGAATAAAAGTAAATAATTAAATAGAGATAAGGTCCACGCTCATGTTCCTAGTCGTGGTGTCCACACGGCCACGGCCACGGCCGTGTGCAAGGCCGTGTGTGTAACATCCTAAATTAATGGGCCTTTGCATTTGATGTGTGTTACGTTCAATGTGATAATTAGCGTGTTTAAGGGGTTCAAATTGGGCTCAGGTTTGGGCTGAGGCCTTAATCAAAATTTTGATTTGGGTACTTTAGTGGAAAGCTAGATAGGTCCGGGCTTAAAAGATATTTTCCATGTATTAAAACACACAAATGGGCTTGTGGCCCAGTGGACAATGGCGTGAAAAGCAGTAAGGGGATCCAAGGTTCGAGTCGCATTACCTATTTATTTTTAATTATTTTTGGCGTTAAAGGAGAGGAGAGTGGGGGCGACTAGGATGCTTTAAAATAGGATGATTTATGTAACACCCCAAACCCGGCCCATGAGTCTTGACCGAATCTGGCATGTCACGGAGTAAAACGATTTGAAACATTTTGAGTGTCTGGTGAAAATTTGATAAAATTTGGCTAAGGTATTAAAACAGTGTTTGAAAACTCAGTTGAAATTATTTTTGAAAACGTGGTTGTGTTGATAAATCCTTTTAAAACGTTTGATCATGTACAATTTTAAAATTTGTCAAGAGTATAGTTGACTTGGTTTATTTTTGTTACCCGATGGTAACATCTTTGAAAAACCCGTAGGAGTTACTTAGTTGGAAAAAGTTACTTTTAACCGGTTCACTTAACATTTATAAATATCATTTGTAATATAACATAAGTAAAGTAAAACAGTAAAATAAACATCCAAAAAAAATTATTAGCGGCCTTATTACAATCCAAAATAAAAAGACTTAGAAAATAAATAATATTAACTATAACAAAGTAAATTCAAATCCAACGACAAGCATGGCCGCCTCGAGTCCTCTCCGGCTCCATTTTCGCGATCTACTCATACACAGATTATTAATAAACATGCAAATATGCAATCCCACTAACCATCCGTACTCCTTAACTACCCCGTGTGGTCAAAACCACTGGTGGTCAAAACCACTGGTGACTAGTGTCACAATTTAAATGATGGGGCCAACCCATCTTGTGGTCAAAACCACTGATGACCATAGGTCACAAATGTTATAATGTGGTCAAAACCACTGGTGGTACCAAACCACTGGGACATAGTCACAATTATCATTGGTGTGGTCAAAACCTTTGGTGACCAAGTCACATTAAATCGATGGGGCCAACCCATCTTGTGGTCAAAACCACCGTGACGATCCATAAGATCATCCCCTCCTCTCATCAATCCCACCATCATCATGCTTACATAATAATTATCATATATCCATATATCATGTATAGCATAGCATTTAATAGCATGTGATGGCATACTCAAGCATATTTCATAGACAAAGTAATAGGAAACTTACCCGAAATCCAATCTTATGCCACAAGCAAATCACTAGCAAAAAGGTTATAAGGCAACACTATAGTCATGTTATTAATAAAGTGTGTAGTGAGTTTTACACACCTGTTACCACCGAAATTCCTAGATCCCGAAGATCTGATCTACGACGCTAGACCTTGACCCTATATTTGGCCAACAATAGGGTTAGGGACTTAGGCCTATTCGGCCAAACCAAATAATCCCGAAAGATATGTTGTACTTGAAATAACACTCACCCTGGGTGCCGATTTAGTTTCCAACCAAATCCCGAAGCCTTAATTAGCCCCTAAATCCATGGCACATATTAGTTTCGGCATTTAAACATAAACTTTTTAACAAATGGCCCTTGGCCGAATGATGTATAAGCCTTACCATCACTTACCAAAATAATTCGAAATCCCGAATTTGTCACTTGAGTCTTCGAGATCCCTACCAAAACACATGTTAAAATTGACTTGCACACTTATACAAAATCAAGGCCTATGGCCGAATATTACTTACCTCCTTACCTTGGGGAATCAAATCCCAAAAGATCTCCTTACTCCTTTAATGCTATCCTCCCTTGACTACAAAACAAGACGTGAAATCAAGGTCTTAATAAGGTTCGGCCAACCCAAAATATTAAGGCTTACCCTTGCTTCCGGCATACCAAAAGAGAAAGAACCCAAAGTTAAAGAGAAAATACTTACCACAACTTTGGAACTGACAGCACCCTACCTTAGGGGGATTCAGCTAATCACAAGATGGAAAGGTTGGAAATTTTGATTAGAAGAGGGGGTAGGTTTGGCTAAGTAGAAGAAAGAAGAAGAGAATTTTTGAAGAATTCTAGCAATTGTGGTTATGAAGAATTCAGCCAGCAACAAGATCAGAAAAGAAAAGAATTTTCTTATGAATTTCGGCCCCTCTCTTTAGGTGATAAAACCGAATGTGGACAGCCCCCCAAGGAGTCCTATAATCGGCCATCACCTTTCTTTTTGGTGATAATTTCCAGCCTTAATTATCACAAATAAAGCAAGATTTATCTTACTTTAATCTCCTAACCACCTCATCAAACAAATAAAATGAAAATAAACTACTTAACACTTACCCTCCAGCCGAAAATATGCAAAAATTTAAGCCTATCCTCATCACTTTAAGAGTCCAAAATCAAGCCATTACTCTTCCCCCCTAACGCCATCTTGCATAAAAAAATAAAACTAATTGCTGCTTCTTAGGTTCAAACCTGGGACCTAAAGGAGCAACTGCCGCAGACCCCTTTTCAACGCCCCATGCCATTCCTCCCAATTGACTTTCATGTCTTAATTTTAAGGCCTTCCTAGGCCGATTCCCTTCCTAAAACAAAAGAAAATAGAATTCCCCAAGGCGCAACCTCGGCAGTTTGAACCCAAAACCTGCCACCTCTAAGCCCTTAAGTGGCACCCCAAGCCACTCCACCAAACGTCTTTCATGTCCATACCTTACCCACAAAATCTGTTAAGGCCTTCCAACTTAGCCCCTTTCTTTAACGTCCCAAAAAGCCCAAAATAAAAACACATCCCCTTGTAACTCCCAAGACTCGAACCTCCTCCCTTGAAGCTCCCTTTGACGCCTCCTTTGTAGAATTTAAATGGCGCATGAAAGCCACTTTGCCAAGCTATTCCTTGTGTCATGTTTCTCCCAAAACTTCTCTTAACCCCTATCTTCTAGCTCCCTCCTTTTAAATACTTAAAAAGAAATTTTTTAGTTCTACATTCGACCTAGTTCGGGGTTATGACTAGACCCTAAAATATGTCTAGCAAATATAGAATTCATTTCTTCAAGCACACATATGGGAAATTAATTAAATTACAAACAACCCCTAATTTAGGGTGTTACAGTTCTACCCCCTTAAAAAGAATTTCAACCTCGAAATTACCTGGATCAGAAGAGTTGGGGGTATTGCTGCCGCATCACATCCTCGGGTTCCCACGTGGCCTCCTTCGTACCATGGTTTCGCCATAACACCTTTACCAAAGGCACTGACTTCCTCCTCAAAACCTTGATATCTCGATCCAAGATCTGTATCGGCTCCTCCTCGAAAGACAAGTCCGGATTCACTTCAATTTCCTCAACCGGCACAACGTGTGAGGGATCTGATTGATAGCGCCTCAGCATTGAAACATGGAAGACATCATGGACCTGGCTCAATTCTGCTGGCAACTCAAGCTGGTAAGCTATCGGTCCCACACGTTTCAACACCGTGTACGGTCCGATAAATCTAGGGCTTAGCTTGCCCTTCCGGCCAAACCTCAGCACCTTCTTCCAAGGTGATACCTTCAAGAAGACCTTATCACCCACTGCATATTCAACCTCTCTGCGCTTAAAATCGGCGTAGGATTTCTGCCTGTCTGATGCCTCCTTAAGGCGAGCCCGAATTACTCTAACCTTATCCTCCGTCTCTGCCACTAACTCGACCCAACATCTGTCGCTTTTAGCTCCGCCCAACATGTTGAGTACGGCATTTTGACCATACAAAGACCTCATACGGTGCCATTCAATACTCGCTGATAAGCTGTTGTTATAAGCGAACTCACCAAAGGTAGATACTCCTCCCAACTACCACAAAAATCCAAAACACAGCCCCTTAACATATCTTCCAACACTTGGATTACCGTCTTAGATTGTCCATCAGACTGTGGGTGAAAAGCCGTGCTAAAATTCAACTTCGTGCCTAACTCCTAATGTAGAGTCTTCTAGAATCTCGACGTAAATCGAGGATCCTGATCTGAGATAATGGACACTGGCACTCCATGCAACCGCACTATCTCAGCGATATACAACTTGGCCAACCTTTGGAGCGAGTAGTCAACCCTTACCGGTATGAAATGGGTCGACTTAGTCAACCGGTCTACTACCACCCAAACTGCATCTTTCTCATTGGTCAGAATACTTGACCCGATGGCAATTGATGCTCACTTTAACTTGCGGCATGTTAGACACTTGCCCACTAACTCGGTTACTTCCGCCTGCATCTTACCACCAAAATCGCTCCCTTAAATCTCGATACATCTTGTCGCTTCCTGTGTGCATAGCGACGACCGCTATGAGCTTCTTTAAGGATTCACTGCCTCAACTCATCATCCTTAGGCATGCATACTCTCCCCTAAAAGTACAACACTCCATCACTACCCAAGCTAAAATCTTCGGCCTCACCATTCTGTACTTGCAACCTTCGAGTATTCAGAGCTCCATCAGTCATCTGCCTTTCTTTGACCTCATTAATCCAAGACGGCTTCACTTGCAATTTCGCCAAAAGGCTCCCATCCTTATAGAGACTTAGATGAGCAAACATTGCTCGCAAATCCGCGACCACCATTCGGCTCAATGCATCAGCTACCACATTAGCCTTTCCCGAATGGTATTCGATTGAGCAGTCATAGTCCTTCAACAACTCAATCCACCTCCGCTGCCTCAAATTTAAATCCTTCTGAGTCAGGAGGTACTTCAGACTTTTGTGATCTGTGTACACTACTGACTTCTCCCCATACGAATAGTGCCTCCAGATCTTCAAGGCAAAAACTACTGCCGCCAATTCTAAGTCATGTGTCGGGTAGTTACTTTCGTGAGGCCTCAACTGCCGTGACGCATAAGCGACCACCTTTCTTTCTTTCATCAACACACACCCTAAACCAGAATGTGATGCATCACAGTATACCGTGAACTCCTTCTCGGCCTTAGGCTGAATTAAGACTAGTGCTTCTCAAAACTCTCTTGCTGCTTCTCAGACCACACAAACGGAACTCCTTTTCTCAATAGCTTAGTCAACGAAGCTACGATTAAGGAAAAATTTTCCACAAATCTCTTATAATATCCTGCCAACCCCAGAAAACTCTGAATTTCCGTAACCGACTTTGGTCGCTTCCACTCCAATACCGCCTCAATCTTACGGGGATACACCCTGATACCCTCAGTTGAAACTACATGCCCTAGAAAGGTTACCTCCTTGAGCCAGAACTCACACTTCCTGAATTTGGCGTACAACTGTTTCTCCCTCAGAATTTGCAGAACCACATGAAGATGTGCGTCATGCTCCTCCTCCGACTTCGAGTACACCAAAATGTCGTCTATGAAGACCACGCCGAACCAATCCAGATAGGGTTGGAAAACCCGATTCATCATGTCTATAAATGCTGCCAGTGCATTCGTCAGACCAAAAGGCATTACCAAAAACTCATAGTGGCCATACCGAGTACGGAATGTCATCTTGTGGACATCAGCCTCATTCACCTTAAGCTGATGGTACCCTGACCTAAGGTCAATCTTAGAGAACACCAATGCTCCTTTGAGTTGATCGAACAGATCGTCAATCCTGGGCAAAGGATACCGGTTCTTTATTGTCAACTTGTTCAGCTACCGATAGTCTATACACATTCTCATTGTCCCATCCTTCTTCTTGACAAACAGCACTGGAGCTCCCCAAGCTGATACACTTGGTCGGATGAACCCTCTATCCAACAATTCCTGAATTTGCGCCTTCAACTCTACCAATTCTTTTGGCACCATCCAATACGGAGCTATAAATACGGGCGCGGTTTTGGGTAACAGATCTATACCAAATTTAACCTCACAGTCCGAAGGTAGACCCAAAAGTTCCTCTAGAAACACATCAGCATAGTCCCTTACAGTCCCGACATCTCTCACAGTAACATCCTTAGCTTCCACAGCACAGACATGCACCACATCAGTTTCACAACCCTTCCTAACCATCTTTTCCACCTTCAACGCAGAAACTAGATTAGACAGGTAATCCCTCCTTTTACCTATCATCACCACCTTATCACCTTCCACAGTCTTTATTACCATGCGCTTAGCTGTGCAATCTAGGCTAGCCTGATACTTTACTAGCTAATCCATCCCGAGGATTAGGTCAAACTCCCGAAATGGTAGTTCTATCAAGTCAGCCAAGAACACGACCCCTTAGAGTTCTAGGGGTACTTCCCTATAAAGTTTACTTACTTCTACAGAGTGACCTAGGGGGCTTAATACAGTCATCTTCCTAGAAGTAAGCTCACAGTCTAAGTGCAAAGTTTCCACTACACTACTAGCAATGTATGAGTGGGTTGAGCCAATGTCAATCAAAGTATAATAGGGCACACCAAAGATCAAGAACATACCGGTTATAACGTCTGATGCGTCACCCTCCTCTTGACGCCTCGCGGCATAGACTAGACCAGGTTGCCTAGCCTCAGTACCACCGGTGCCTCCCCTTGGTGCCCCACAACCTCTGTCAGCACCATTACCTCCTCTTCCTGCACCACGACCTCTCTATGGCTGTTGGCTATCCCTTCTGTTCGGTGCACGATCCTAACCCTCTGATCTTAGCCTAGCTACTTTCTTCGGACAATCCCTAACCCGATGCTCTAAAGACCCACACTCGAAGCATCCCCGATTACCATTCTAACACTCTCCCGTGTGAGACTTGCCACACCGAGCACACCGTGGCGGCCATTGAGGATTAGCAGCAGCAGGCCTAGCAGCTTGATCGGACCCACCAAACCTTGTCCTCTTCTGCTGATTACCAAAAAACTTTGAAGGTCTCAAGCTCCTCTTATTCCAATTCCTATCCTGATTCTGTCTAACCGACTGTCTCACCCCTTCAGCAACCTTCAATTTCTCCACTAAGACAGTGAACTCCCGTTCCTGTTGTGGAGCTATCATCATCCTCAGCTCGTCTCTCAGCCCATCCTCGAATCTAACAGAGCGTTCATGCTCGGTACCCATAATACCACGAGCATACCTACTAAGCCGGAGGAATTCGGCCTCATACTCTGCCACTGTCTTATTGCCTTAAACTAGGTTCAAGAAAGCCTTCTGCTGTGCATCCACGTAACTAGTTTCGATATATTTCTTTTGATAGGCATCCCTGAAGAATTCCCAGGTGAGATTTTCTGCCACCGTTCCATCCCTTACGGTGAGCCACCACTGATATGACTCATCCCGAAGCAGAGATATTATGCCCTTCAACTTCTCCTCAGCTGTAAAATCTAGGTCACCCATGATCCTCTCAGTCGATTCCAACCAATACTCACAAGACTGGTGCCACTCTAAACTCCTCTAAACACCTCTCGCTCTATTATCCCGAGTCGTTCAACCACAGATTTATGGGTTCCCGCGCTACCGCCTCAAGAACTTCGCTCCAATACATTGTAATCTGCTTTGAGATACAACATCATTACCACCGGCCCGATCTTGAAATTGGGCCATGGCCAGATTTGGCATCTCATTTCGCACCCATGACCAGACCTGCTGGCTCGACAAGGTCATCCTACCTCTACCACTACCACAGGCGGACGCCCACGACCTCTTGTACTCATTTCTAATGATTGCGTTTATCTGTTTAAGAATTTTATGCATTAGTACCCTTGTTTCACTTGATTATCCGCGAAGAAATTTTATGATAGGAGCTTTAGGAGTGGTTCTTTCATATCATACAAGCACACAGTCCTTCTATTCATTCATTCAAAGAGACGTTGTAGTTTTCATTGTGATTGTTTTTCCACTACCCAGGGGTATTTTCGTAATTTATCCTACAGGGGTATTTTTGTAATTTTCCAAAAATAAAAATTCTCGGAGGATTTTGTCAAAAAGTATTTTGGAACTCTTAAATTCCTGGGGTATTTTGAAAAATTTTGAAATCCAGGGGTATTTCGGTAATTTTGGACCTCAGGGGTATTTCGGTAACTTTTCACAAATCAGGGTGAATTTGAAAAATTTGATAAATCAGGGATATTTCAAAAGTTGTAAAACTTTGAGGGCTCTTTTTGAGAATTGCATTTTCCAAAATAGTGATGTTGCAAAATTTTGAAAATTAAGGTTATTCTGGTAATTTTGTTGGCTAGGGGCAATTCTGTAATTTTACCACTAGGGGTATTTTAGTAAAAAATTTTCATAACAAGATTTCGCAAAATTTGGTTTTACTTGATTCCACAAAAGGTTATTTCAAAAATTTTCTTATTTGGAAATTTTTCATACGGAGGGTATTTTGGTAATTTACAAGCCAGGGTATTTTGGTCATTTTCAAACTGAGGGGTATTTTGGTCATTTTTTTAAAAAACAAGGTTTTAATTACTTCAAAAATAAAACGGCTAGTCCCTTTCGGGTTTTAGCTATCAGGTTTAGCCTGTGAGTATGTCGTCTCAGCTAGGATGAACCGTCACTACGCACCAGGTAGGATTCAAGTGAGTAGGAGGTGAGTCACTGGGACTGCTTAAATACCAAGCTCCCACCGAATCCAATCCTAGACATGCGTATAACGATTGCCACATCCCTTGCTCAGTGACAACTCACAGGGTTGTTTAATAAATTATTAAATCTTATGCATTGTTTGTCGGGGTATGCTAACCTTAGTGTTCAACAATTTCTATTCTAATATTCTACGTTCCCAATTTACCCTTTTACCCCTATCAAGTATTCACCAAAAATAGATAGAACTACTTACCTGGGTAGATAGCTGCCGGAGACTCGGTGCCATGCTGTTCAAGCCCTAGACAGTTTCCCCAAAACATTTCAATAAGGCCTACTAATAAAAACAAAACATTTTACGCCTTGAGCCCCCACAGCCGAGTTTTGAATCGGGCTCTGATACCAAAAATGTAACAACCCAAACCCGGCCCATGAGTCCTGACCGGATCTGGCATGTCACGGAGTAAAACAATTTGAAACATTTTGAGTGTCTGGTGAAAATTTGATAAAATTTGGCTAAGGTATTAAAACAGTGTTTGAAAACTCAGTTGAAATTATTTTTGAAAACGTGGTTGTGTTGATAAATCCTTTTAAAATGTTTGATCATGTACAATTTTAAAATTTGTCGAGATTATAGTTGACTTGGTTTATTTTTGTTACCCAATGGTAACATCTTTGAAAAACCCGTAGGAGTTACTTAGTTGGAAAAAGTTACTTTTAACCGGTTCACTTGACATTTATAAATATCATTTGTAATATAACATAAGTAAAGTAAAACAGTCAAATAAACATCAAAAAATAATAATTAGCGGCCTTATTACAACCCAAAATAAAAAGACTTAGAAAATAAATAATATTAACTATAACAAAGTAAATTCAAATCCAACGATAAGTATGGCCGCATCGAGTCCTCTCCGGCTCCATTTCCGCGATTTACTCATACACAGATTATTAATAAACATGCAAATATGCAATCCCACTAACCATCTGTACTCCTTAACTACCCCGTGCGGTCAAAACCACTGGTGACTAGTGTCACAATTTAAATGATGGGGCCAACCCATCGTGTGGTCAAAACCACTGATGACCATAGGTCACAAATGTTATAATGTGGTCAAAACCACTAGTGGTACCAAACCACTGGGACTTAGTCACAATTATCATTGGTGTGGTCAAAACCACTGGTGACCGAAGTCACATTAAATCTGATGGGGCCAACCCATCTTGTGGTCAAAACCACTGGTGACAGTCCATAAGATCATCTCCCTCCTCTCATCAATCCCACCATCATCATGCTTACATAATAATTATCGTATATCCATATATCATGTATAGCATAGCATTTAATAGCATGTGGTGGCATACTCAAGCATATTTCATAGACAAAGTAATAGGGAACTTACCCGAAATCCAATCTTATGCCACAAGCAAATCACTAGCAAAAAGGTTATAAGGCAACACTATAGTCATGTTACTAATAAAGTGTGTAGTGAGTTTTACACACCTGTTACCACGAAATTCCTAGATCCCGAAGATCCGATCTACGACGCTAGACCTTGACCCTATATTCGGCCAACAATAGGGTTAGGGACTTAGGCCTATTCGGCCAAACCAAATAATCCTGAAGGATATGTTGTACTTGAAATAACACTCACCCTGGGTGCCGATTTGGTTTCCAACCAAATCCCGAAGCCTTAATTAGCCCCTAAATCCATGGCACATATTAGTTTCAGCATTTAAACATAAACTTTTTAACAAATGGCCCTTGGCCGAATGATGTATAAGCCTTACCATCACTTACCAAAATAATTCGAAATCCCAAATTTGTCACTTGAGTCTTCGAGATCCCTACCAAAACACATGTTAAAATTGACTTGCACACTTATACAAAATCAAGGCCTATGGCCGAATATTACTTACCTCCTTACCTTGGGGAATCAAATCTCAAAAGATCTCCTTACTCCTTTAATGCTATCCTCCCTTGACTACAAAACAAGACGTGAAATCAAGGTCTTAATAAGGTTCGGCCAACCCAAAATATTAAGGCTTACCCTTGCTTCCAGCATATCAAAAGAGAAAGAACCCAAAGTTAAAGAGAAAATATTTACCACAACTTTGGAACCGACAGCACCCTACCTTAGGGGGATTCGGCTAATCACAAGATGGAAAGGTTGGAAATTTTGATCAGAAGAGGGGGTAGGTTCGGCTAAGTAGAAGAAAGAAGAAGAGAATTTTTGAAGAATTCTAGCAATTGTGGTTATGAAGAATTCGGCCAGCAACAAGAAGAGAAAAGAAAAGAATTTTCCTATGAATTTACCTCTCTTTAGGTGATAAAACTGAATGTGGACAAATTTCAAGGAGTCTTATAATCGGCCATCACCTTTCTTTTTGGTGATAATTTTTAGCCTTAATTATCACAAATAAAGCAAGATTTATCTTACTTTAATATCCTAACCACCTCATCAAACAAATAAAATGAAAATAAACTACTTAACACTTACCCTCCAGCTGAAAATATGCAAAAATTTAAGCCTGTCCTCATCACTTTAAGAGTCCAAAATCAAGCCATTACTCTTCCCCCCTAACATCAGCTTGCATAAAAAAATAAAACCAATTACTGCTTCTTAGGTTCGAACCTGAGACCTAAAGGAGCAACTGCCGCAGCCCCCTTTTCAATGCCCCATGCCATTCCTCCCAATTGATTTTCATGTCATAAAACCTCACCATTTAATTTTAAGGCCTTCCTAGGCCGATCCCCTTCCTAAAACAAAAGAAAATAGAATTCCCCAAGGCACAACCTCGGCAGTTCGAACCCAAGACCTGCCACCTCTAAGCCCTTAAGTGGCACCCCAAGCCACTCCACCAAACGTCTTTCATGTCCATATCTTACCCACAAAATCTGTTAAGGCCTTCCAACTTAGCCCCTTTCTTTAACGTCCCAAAAAGCCCAAAATAAAAACACATCCCCTTGTAACTCCCAAGACTCGAACCTCCTCCCTTGAAGCTCACTTTGACGCCTCCTTTGTAGCACTTAAGTGGCGCATGAAAGCCACTTTGCCAAGCTATTCCTTGTGCCATATTTTTCCCAAAACTTCTCTTAACCCCTATCTCCTAGCTCCCTCCTTTTAAATACTTAAAAAGAAATTTTTTAGTTCTACATCCGACCTAGTTCGGGGTTATGACTAGACCCTAAAATATGTCTAGCAAATATAGAATTCATTTTTTCAAGCGCACACATGAGAAATTAGTTAAATTACAAACAACCCCTAATTTAGTGTGTTACAATTTATCTGTTTGGATAATGTGGATATTGTGCCAATAATAGTAGGGAGGGGTGGTGTTAATTAGGCCTCTTCTAAAGGTATGAATAGATTAAGATAAAGAAGAAAAGATAGGAGTTATTTGCTGAGTGCAGTGCTGGCCGAAATTCCATCTCCTAGAGGGGGAAAGAAATCGATTTCTTTATGGTAAGGGGGTGCCAAAATTTCCCCTACTATTTGATTAATTGTTAGTTATCAGGAAGGGCACTTTCGAGTTTTGATAAGTGTCAAAAATTCTCTATAAATAGGGGTGGTATCTCTTCAATTTTGGCATTTGAACCCTATTCTTTTTCTCATTCTCTGTGCCGAAACTCTCAGTCATTCTCTGTAATTTCTTTTCTTTTGATTACTTTAAAAGTCGAAATCTCTAAATCTTCACTTTCATTCAAAGGCCGAAACTCTAAACTTTCTTCTCATCTCCATAGCCGAATACCTCCTATTTTCTTCTATTGATTTCTTCATCAAACTCAAATCTTCATAGATCTCTTGAGATCATCCTTTCTTTCTGATCTTCTCAAAAGTCAAAATTCCCTAGGAGTTGTCGATTTCTCTATGTTAAGGTGAGTGTCGATTTCTTCAGTTTTTTTTCCCTTCTCTTTCAATTTTTTTTTTGACCATAGTCGAATGGCTAGTTAGTTGATAGGCCATCTTTAGTTTGACATTTCCACTAATCTTATGTTCTTTTGGGCGGCACTTCGGGAAATCGGAATAGATCGAATCATCCAGATCTCAAAAGCCAGAAACTGTTAACCTCTAAGTGTCCTATCTATTTTGGGATTTCAAGGTAAGGGGTTTTCATTAGATTTTCATTAGATTCATTATCGTACTTAAGATCTGAATCATTTGGTATGGTTTAACAACCCTATGTCGTTATAGTAGTTCTGACAAGGACTCTTGATGGAATCAAATATGGATCAGGCAAAGGAGAGGATTGGATCTGTTAAACCAATCCCTAAGTTTAAGAAGCGAGCGGTGTCAGTAGTACGAGATTGGCCACCGGGTTGTCGACCAGCTTCAGAACAAAATCTTAGACTGTTAGTAGTCGTAGCGACTTCTGATAGTGTCGACATACACAGTGTCGTCTTAACCGTAACCAAGTGTGTAGATCCTTAACACATAAGTATTGTTGTAATATATGTGTGTACGATATGGGCTAAAAGCCAGAAAGAGAGGCTGTATGAACAGTCGTAATACCCAAAAAGGGTAGGCAATGGATGCCAGGTACATAATCATAGAAACTTCTCTATGTGTATCGATGTATGTGAAAGTCTATGATCGGCTTAAATGGTTTAATGTTTTGATTTTTGCATGTATGTATGCATGGGATAGGATTGATTGTGTAACATCCTAAAATAGTGGTTATTTGTGATTAAATTATTTTGCTTGTGATTGAATTGCTGTGATGTTATTCGTGGAGTAATAGGACTTAGTCATGGATCTTGAGTAGGCTCGGAATGGTAGAAAAATTCATTTGTAAGCTTTAAAGATAGGGAGCCTTAGTAGGTAGGGGTTACAAGTTTAAATGATGGAATATTTGACACTAATAAGGCCTTGGAAAAGTGGCAAGGAGATGCCACTTAAAATGTTGGAATTGATGCCACAAGAGGAGCAAGGGGAGCCTAGGTTCGAGTTGCAGAATTCTCCTTTTTGCTCTTTATTTTGGACGGCAAGAGAGAGAGAGAAATGCTCAATTTTAATTTTAGGATAATAAGGATTTAATTGAATTTTATGTGAATAATCTAAAAAGGGTGGCAAAGAGAAAAAGAAGGAATTTGACTTATTCAAATTCTTTTGAATATTTTCAAATGATTGGCAGGGAGGAAATTAAGGAATTTGACTAATTCAAACTAGTTTGAATTAGTGGTCAGGAGCTTTTGTAGCTTGTAGCCGAATTTTGGAGTCTTCAAGGGGGGAGTGCCGAATGTTCTTAGGCATTTTTAGTGCATTTTCGGTCAGCTTTAGTCTAGTGCACCTAGCCGAATTTTCAAGGTGAGTTCTCTCATTTTCTTCCTTGAAACCAAAAACCACCAAACAACATATACCCTTGCCGATTTCTCCTTTGGTCTTTTAGTCAAAATATTGCTATTGTTTTCTTTTAATCTCTCCTAAGCATCCTCTCTTCTTTTTGGTTTCATTTTGGTTGGTGGCCGAATATCAACCTTCTCCCTCCCATTTCTTTTTTTTTTTCTTCCATCATTGTGCAAGCTGAATTTTCCCCTTTTACTTCTAATCTCCCATTGCCGATTTTTCCTTTCTTCTTTAACCACATTCCAAGTGCTTCTACTCTCTAAAACTCTAGCCGAATTCTTTTCTCCCTTTTTGATTGGTGTTGGCTGAATCTCAAGCAAAGGTGCTCTCTTCTATCTTTTTCTCCAATTGGTTTTAGAGGAAGGTATGTGCTCAAGGCCGAATGCCTATTTCTTCTTCTCTCTATTCTCTGTCGACTTTTACAAGGGTAAGAGCCGATTTCGACATTGGATTGCAAGTGTGAATCACCTGATTTAGGAATCGGTTTGTTGTAGGGCCTTCGAGGTTTTGGAAACAATCTAGTGAAGCCGTCATCTTTTTATTGGTTGGTAAGTGGTGGTAAGGATTTGTTAATAATCTAATCTTTTTAGTATTGTAAGCCAAAGGCTATTAATGTGGATGACTGTCGATTGTAGGGAAGCAGAAACACATAGTGTGTGGTGGCTGATAATCAAATGGCGTTTTAGGTAAGGTTTCGGGTTCAAGTGTAACCCTGTGGAATTATTTTGGGTTTGGCCAAATGGTCTATAGCACTAACCTTATGTTTGGCTGAATATAGGAGCAAGGATACCTAGTGTGGCCGATTGACTCTTCAGGGATTTAGGACTATCATTGGTAATAGGTGTGTACATACACACTTTATAACTAACAACTGTGCTAAATACATTATGTATGCTAAACTGGATTGATGTAGATTTGGACCTAATACCATAAAGGTATAAGCAAGGATTCAGGTAAGTCCTTGTCGATTTGAGATAACTATATGATGCATGATTGAAGCAAGGCATATTTGGTATATGTGGCATATAAAGTTATAGTCATTGATAAATCCAGTGTATGTTGCTAAATAAACATGTTGGCATGATTTCTGTTAAATGCATATCATTGATTGATGTGGGTTAAATGAGTGGAGGGAAAGTGATATCCGTGTTCACGGACACGCTGGTTTGGTACCACATTTCGTGACTAAGGTCACCAGAGGTTTGGCACCTCATAGCGTCTTGTCCCAGTGGCTTAGCACCACAATGGGTTGGCCCCACAGTTGATATTATCGGATCGTCGCCAGTGATTTGGTATCAAACGTGGGTTGCCCCCACAACTTGTTATATGTGACTTCGGGTCACCATTGGTTTGGCACCACCAGTGGTTTGGCACCATAATATTGATGGATATCGTGACTTTGAGTCACCAGTGGTTTGGCACCACCAGTGGTTTGGTACCACACGGGGTAGAGAAAGGTGTTTTGGATGGCTAGGTTGGGTGCATGTTAAACTTAGTGCATGTTAACTTAGTTATAATTTGTGTATGATGTTGCATTAAACCGGGAGAAGGGTTACACATTGAGTCTTGGTGACTCACCTTCTCCTTTAACTTTTTCAGGTGACTCGTAGATCGCGGATGAGGAGTCGGATGGACTCGAGGTGGCCATGCAGTGAAAATGTGGATTAAATAAATTTTGAGCTTTTTTTATTTTATTGTCGGTTTTATTTGTTCAAGTTGTAATAAGGCCTCCTAAGATTTTACTTTGATTATTTTACATGTTTTGGATAATTTGTTTAAACTACTTAGTGACTTTAAAATGGGTACACACGTTTTCTTAAATTCAAACTTAAATGTTTTATTGTGCCATCGGGTACATTTGATATCGGTAACAACCTGACTTAATAGATCTTTAACAAAACTAAGTGTGGTTTTCTTCATACACCTCAATGGTTTTAAAACAAGACGGTATCTTTTACATTAACATAAATCGGATAAAGGGATTTTTCAAAATGTTTTCTTTGTAACATACCAAATTCGGTCGTAATGTTTGGGCCAAATTGGTATCAGAGCCCAGTTCAAAGCTCGGCTGTAGGGCCCAAGGCCCAAAATGTTTTGGTAGGTCTTTGTGAAAATGATTTTGGTTTTAAACAGCATGATAACGAGTCTCCGGCACCAATCCGCCCAGGTAAGTACTTCTAACTACTCTATGAATTAGTATCTGAAGAAGGGTAGGTATGGAACGTAGCTAGTATGATAGGTGTTGTGAACATTAGGACTAGTTTACCCCAACAAAATACATACGACTTTAAATGCCTAAGTAAACAAACCTACGACCAAGTCGCCGAAGTTAGGTGTGGTAACCACAGTGCGCATGTCAGGATTGGATCCGAAGAGCTCGGTATTTAAGCGGTCCTCGTGACTCACCTCCCTTCGCAGAATCCTACCGGTACGTAGCTTGGTTCACCCTAACCAAGAGGACTCGGTCATAAAGCTAAACACCATAAATAAAACCCGAAAGGGATTAGCCATGTTTTACAGAAAAACTCTAGTTTTAAAATCATTAAAGTACCCCTTTAGATAGTAGCAAAAATTTATTTGTTGAAGATTTTCAAAATATTTTTTT
Organism: Gossypium rotundifolium; assembly: GCA_025506655.1. NCBI lineage: Eukaryota > Viridiplantae > Streptophyta > Magnoliopsida > Malvales > Malvaceae > Gossypium > Gossypium rotundifolium. The sequence goes on along the minus strand of CP106724.1, from coordinate 18,704,128 downwards.
TGGATTTACAAAATTACCAAAAATGCCCCTAGTGGCAAAATTACGAAAATGCCATTGGTTTCTAAAATTACCGTACTACCCCGATTTCAATAAAATTCTCTTACTTTGCAAAAGTATCCAAAATTTTGTATTTCAAAATAATACCCTGACTTTGGAAATTTACAAAATTACCCCTGATTGATAAAATTACCAAAATACCCTTGGATTCTAAAATTCTACCGTACCTTTAATTTGACAAATTTTTAGAAATACCCTCCAGTTTTGGAAATTTCAAATTTCAAAGCGTCCTGATTTATTAAAGTTTCAAAATTTCTCTAATTTATTACAAAAATACCCTGTAGGAAAATGACGAAAATACCCTTGGGATAGAAACGGACAGAAATGCCCGAAAGAGTGAGTATGTATGAAAGGTATTAGGGAATGGATGTGCTTTCCTGTGTGAACTAGGATAGAAGACTTAAAACTTTGATTGATCGAAAGAATCTCTATTAAACTCTCTTCATAAAATTTCTTCGCGGGTAACCAAGTGAAATAAGTACTAATCCATAAAAATTTCTTAATCAGATTAAAGCGCAATAGTTAGAATGAGCTCTAGAGGACGTGGCCGTCATGGACGCGGTAGGGGTAGGATGACCGTGTCAGAACCCATTAGGTCGGGTTAGTTATCTGAGAATGAGGTACCACCGCCACCACCACCCCCAACTTTTGGAGCTGAGGAGCAGGATCAGACAGGAGGTGAGGCATTTTTGGTTCGAATATGTGCCTTGGAGGCTAAGGAGTCAGCAGTTGAGAAGGTCCGAACGGTAGGGGAATTCACTGATGTGTTTCCAGAAGAACTTTCGGGTCTGCCTCCAGATCGGGAAGTTGAATTCGGTATAGACTTGTTACCCGAAACGGCGCCTGTGTCTATAGCACCATGCCGAATAGCATCGAAGGAATTGGTGGAGCTGAAGGCTCAAATTTAGGAACTCTTGGACCGAGGGTTTATCCGACCAAGTATATCTCCGTGGGGAGCACCTGTGCTATTTGTCAAGAAAAAGGATGGTTCAATGCGGATGTGTATCGACTATCGCCAACTGAACAAGTTAACGATCAAGAACAAGTATCTGTTGCCCCAGATTGATGACTTATTTGACCAACTGAAGGGTGCATCGATTTTCTCGAAGTTAGACCTTAGGTCGAGTTATCATCAACTTAAGATGAAGGAGGGTGATGTTCACAAGACGGCATTCCGTACTCGGTATGGGCATTACGAGTTTTTAGTGATGCCATTTGGGTTGACCAACGCACCTGCAGCATTCATGGACTTAATGAATAGGGTGTTTCAGCAGTACTTGGATCAGTTTGTTGTGGTGTTTATAGACGACAGATTGGTTTATTCAAAGAGGGAGGAGCAGCATGATATGCATTTACGGATAGTTCTACAAGTACTAAGAGAGAAGCAGTTATATGCCAAATTCAGTAAGTGTGAATTTTGGCTTAGGGAAGTGGCTTTCTTAGGTCATGTAGTGTCAGCTGAGGGGATTAGAGTGGACCCTCGCAAGGTGGAAGCAGTGTTGGATTGGAAATTGCCTAGGTCGGTGGCAGAAATTTGGAGTTTTCTGGGTCTGGCAGGGTACTATTGAAGATTTGTGGAAGGGTTCTCTTTAATCGCAGCACCACTAACTAAGTTATTAAGAAAAGGAGTTCCATTTGTATGGTCAGAGAAACAGCATGAAAGTTTTGATAAGCTAAAGAAGATTACGATGGAAGCTCCAGCCTGCATGACCGAGGCGGGGAAGTTGTTTACGCTTATCGTGATGCATCCCATCTGGGTTGGGATGTATATTGATGCAGAAGGAAGGTAGTGGCCTATGCATCCCGTCGCCTAAGACCGCATGAGGTTAACTATCCGACTCACGACTTGGAATTAGCGGCAGTAGTCTTCACTTTAAAAATATGGAGGCATTGCTTGTATAGGGAACAGTCGATAGTCTACACGGATCACAAAAGTTTGAGGTATCTCTTGACTCAGAAGGATTTAAACTTGAGACAGCGTCGATGGATTGAACTGTTGAAGGATTACAACTGTTTAATTGAGTACCATCTAGGCAAGGCTAACGTGGTGGCTAATGCGTTGAGCCGGAAGGTCGTAACGGACTTAAGGGCGATGTTTGCTCACCTCAGTCTATACGACGATGGAAGTCTTTTGGCAGAACTACAAGTTAAGCCGACTTGGATCGAGGAGAGTAAGGAAAAACAGTTAGTAGATGAAAGTTTGAATGCACGGAGATTGCAAGTTTAAGATGGTGGTTTGGAAGGGTATAGTTTGTCTGATGATGGAGTATTAAGTTTTCAAGGGCGAGCTTGTATGCCGGGGGATGTGGAATTGAGACAAAGAATTCTTTAAGATGTACATAACAGCCCATACGCTATGCATCCTGGAGGTAGCAAGATGTATGGAGATTTGCAAAAACAGTTTTGGTGGCTAGGATTGAAGCGTGAGATAACTGAATTTGTGGGAAAGTGTCTGACATGTCAGCAGGTTAAGGCTGAACATCAGTTTCCATCAGGTTTACTTCAATCAGTGAAGATCCCTCGATGGAAATGGGAAAGGATCACCATGGACTTTGTCGTGGGCTACCCTCACGCCTAGTAAAAGGACTCGATGCAGGTAATTGTGGATCGACTAACCAAGTCGGTTCATTTCATCTAGGTGAGGATGGATTATTCCTTCAAAGGCTAGAAGTTATATGTAGCCGAGATAGTAAGATTGCATGGTGTGCCAGTATCAATTATCTCAGATAGGGATCCCAGATTTATGTCAAGGTTCTGGAAAGCATTGCATCAGGCTTTGGGTACACGATTGGATTTCAGTACAACATTCCATCCACAGTCTGACGGGCAGTCGGAAAGGGTTATACAGATTTTAGAGGACATGCTGAGAGGTTGTGTTCTAGATTTCAGTGGTAGTTGGGAAGAGTATCTACCGTTGGCAGAATTCGCTTATAACAATAGTTATCAAGCGAGTATCCAGATGGCACCATATAAAGCACTGTATGGACGAAAATGCCGTACTCCTACGTGTTGGACGGAATTAGGTGAACGATAAGTTTTGGTTCCAGAGTTGGTAACAGAAGCTGAAGATAAAGTTAAGGTGATTCGGGCTCGTCTCAAGGAAGCGTCAGATAGGCAGAAATCTTATGTTGATCTTAAGCGTAAGGAAATGGAATATGCAGTAGGAGATAAAGTTTTTTCTGAAAGTGTCGCCTTGGAAGAAGGTATTAAGGTTTGGACGAAAAGGGAAGCTAAGCCCTAGGTTTATCGGGCCATATACAGTGTTAAAGCGAGTGGGTCCGGTAGCTTACCAGCTCGAGCTACTGGCAGAGTTGAGTCGGATTCATGACGTCTTCCATGTATCAATGCTTAGGCGATATCGATCGGATCCATCACACGTTGTGCCAGTGGCAGAGATTGAGGTAAACTCAGACTTATCTTTTGAGGAAGAACCAGTTCAGATCTTAGATCGAGATGTCAAAGTTCTACGTAGGAAGTCAGTACCTTTGGTGAAAGTACTATGGCGAAACCATGGTGCGGAGGAAGCTACGTGGGAACCCGAGGATGTGATGCGATAGCAATACCCCCACCTCTTCTGATCAGGTAATTTCGAGGCCAAAATTATTTTAAGGGGGTAGAACTGTAACATCCTAAAATAGGGGTTATTTGTGATTAAATTGTTTTGCTTGTGATTGAATTGCTGTGGTGTTATTCGTGGAGTAATAGGACTTAGTCATGGATCTTGAGTAGGCTCGGAATGGTAGAAAAATTCATTTGTAAGCTTTAAAGATAGGGAGCCTTAGTAGGTAGGGGTTACAAGTTTAAATGAGGGAATATTTGACACTAATAAGGCCTTGGAAAAGTGGCAAGGAGATGCCACTTAAAATGCTGGAATTGATGCCACAAGAGGAGCAAGGGGAGCCTAGGTTCGAGTTGTAGAATTCTCCTTTTTGCTCTTTATTTTGGACGGCAAGAGAGAGAGAGAGAGAAATGCTCAATTTTAATTTCAGGGTAATAAGGATTTAATTGGATTTTATGTGAATAATCTAAAAAGGGTGGCAAAGAGAAAAAGAAGGAATTTGACTTATTCAAATTCTTTTGAATATTTTCAAATGATTGGCAGGGAGGAAATTAAGGAATTTGACTAATTCAAACTAGTTTGAATTAGTGGTCAGGAGCTTTTGTAGGTTGTAGCTGAATTTTGGAGTCTTCAAGGGAGGGAGTGCCGAATGTTCTTAGGCATTTTTGGTGCATTTTCGGTCAGCTTTAGTCTAGTGCACCTAGCCAAATTTTCAAGGTGAGTTCTCTCATTTTCTTCCTTGAAACCAAAAACCCCCTAACAACATATACCCTTGCCGATTTCTCCTTTGGTCTTTTAGTCAAAATATTGCTATTGTTTTCTTTTAATCTCTCCTAAGCATCCTCTCTTCTTCTTGGTTTCATTTTGGTTGGTGGCCGAATATCAACCTTCTCCCTCCCATTTCTTTTTGTTTTCTTCCATCATTGTGCAAGCTGAATTTTCCCCTTTTACTTCTAATCTCCCATTGTCGATTTTTCCTTTCTTCTTTAACCACATTCCAAGTGCTTCTACTCTCTAAAACTCTAGCCAAATTCTTTTCTCCCTTTTTGATTAGTGTTGGCCAAATCTCAAGCAAAGGTGCTCTCTTCTATCTTTTTCTCCAATCAATTTTAGAGGAAGGTATGTGCTCAAGGCCGAATGCCTATTTCTTCTTCTCTCTATTCTCTGTCGACTTTTACAAGGGTAAGAGCCGATTTCGACATTGGATTGCAAGTGTGAATCACCTGATTTAGGAATCGGTTTGTTGTAGGGCCTTCGAGGTTTTGGAAATAATCTAGTGCAGCCGTCGTCTTTTAATTGGTTGGTAAGTGGTGGTAAGGATTTGTTAATAGTCTAATCTTTTTAGTATTGTGTCAAGGCTATTAATGTGGATGACTGCCGATTGTAGGGAAGCAGAAACACATAGTGTGTGGTGGCTGATAATCAAAGGGCGTTTTAGGTAAGGTTTCGGGTTCAAGTGTAACCCTGTGGAATTATTTTGGGTTTGGCCGAATGGTCTACAACACTAACCTTATGTTTGGCGAATATAGGAGCAAGGATACCTCATGTGGCCGATTGACTCTTCGTGATTTAGGACTATCATTGGTAACATTTGTGTACATACACACTTTATAACTAACAACTGTGCTAAATACATTATGTATGCTAAACTGGATTGATGTAGATTTGGACCTAATACCATAAAGGTATAAGCAAGGATTCAAGTAAGTCCTTGTCGATTTGAGATAACTATATGATGCATGATTGATGCAAGTGGTATATGTGGCATATAAAGCTATGGTTATTGATAAATCCAGTGTATGTTGCTAAATAAACATGTTGGCATGATTTCTGTTAAATGCATATCATTGATTGATGTGGGTTAAATGAGTGGAGGGGGAAGTGATATCCGTGTCTACGGACACCAGTGGTTTGGTACCACATTTCGTGACTAAGGTCACCAATGGTTTGGCACCTCATAGCGTCTTGTCCCAGTGGCTTAGCACCACAGTGGGTTGGCCCCACAGTTGATATTATGGGATCGTCGCCAGTGATTTGGTATCACACATTGGTTGGCCCTACAACGTGTTATATGTGACTTCGGGTCACCAGTGGTTTGGCACCACCAGTGGTTTGGCACCACAATATTGATGGATATCGTGACTTTGAGTCACCAGTGGTTTGGCACCACCAGTGGTTTGGTACCACACGGGGTAGAGAAAGGTGTTTTGGATGGCTAGGTTGGGTGCATGTTAAACTTAGTGCATGTTAACTTAGTTATAATTTGTGTATGATGTTGCATTAAACCGGGGGAAAGGATACACATTGAGTCTTGGTGACTCACCTTCTCCTTTAACTTTTTCAGGTGACTCGTAGATCACGGATGAGGAGCTGGATGGACTCGAGGTGGCCATGCAGTGAAAATGTGGATTAAATGAATTTTGAGCTATTTTTATTTTATTATCGGTTTTATTTTTTCAAGTTGTAATAAGGCCTCCTAAGATTTTACTTTGATTATTTTACATGTTTTGGATAATTTGTTTAAACTACTTAGTGACTTTAAAATGGGTACACACGTTTTCTTAAATTCAAACATAAATGTTGTATTGTGCCATCGGGTACATTTGATATCGGTAACAACCTGACTTAATAGATCTTTAACAAATCTAAGTGTGGTTTTCTTCATACACCTTAATGGTTTTAAAACAAGACGGTATCTTTTACTTTAACTTAAATCAGATAAAGGGATTTTTCAAAATGTTTTCTCTGTAACATACCAAATTTAGTCGTAATGTTTGGGCCGGGTTTGGGGTGTTACAGATTGATTTATAGAAGGGGAGCAAGTCGCGAGGCGATCGGTGGCTTTGCCACATAGGTCACATAGTGATCGGTCTTTATGACAGGCAGCATAGCTGTCGAAATACTATAATGTATTTTCTAAGGTTCGCATAAGCGATCGGTGGCTTTGCAACATAGGTCACATGGTGATTGGTCTTTATGACAGGCAGCACAGCTGTCGACGTGGTGTGTAGCAGATGGAGGGTTGATTGTAGAAATCCCCACAGTGTGATGGTTAGTACGAGGGTGTGTAGAGGATGGATGCTTAGGTTTGGGATGGGCCATGTTGCATGAAATATTTTGTTACCATTGTGTATGGGCTTAGGGCCATAATGTGTTTGTGGGCCCAAGGCTTTCATGTGATTTCGAGATTTGCACACTGAGTCTTTGTGACTCACCCTTTTATTTTTCCCACTTTTTAGATGAGCAGTAGTTCATGGACATAGGAGCCGGGGCAGACTCGAGGGGCCATTAAGACTATTATCTACATAGACTATTTTCGATTTTGTTTTCAGTTAAGTTTTAATTTTTGGGAACATTTTTTAATAAAACCTCCATAACTTAGGTTTTGATTTTTTTTTTTGTTATGTTGGTTTTTTTTTCAAGCTTATGTTTTCTTCAAGGTCTTAAATATAAAATAAAATGATAAATGGGCTTTTCAAACTCAATCAATGCAAATGTTAAAGTTATTTCCAAAATTTTACATTTAATTGATTATTCGGCTATAATAAACTAAGTTTTTCCAAAACCCTTTAGAGTAAAGTTTTCAAGATTCAACCGTAGCATACCGATCCGGCCATGACGCATGGGCTGAGTTTTGGGTGTTACATTTTATATCGAGCCAGTTCAAAACTCGGCCGTGAAATGGGTCTAGTAGTGATTTGTAAAAGTGATGTAAGTTGAGAAAAGTTTTGTTGAGATATGGCCTTGAGTCTCTCTAAGACCGATCCACCTGTAAGTATTCTAACCTTTGATGTGATATGTATGGTGGGCTTCATAGGGACGTAGGCTAGTGTGATTAAAGCTTGATGGACTTTAGGTTTAGTATAAACACTTCTTCGAATCTCATAAGACTTAATTTCTAATTAAACATGTCCATGAACAAGTTACAGGGTTAGGGTGTGGTAACGGGCATACGCATGTCTAGGATTGGATCCCGGAAGAGCTCGGTATTTAAGCGGCCCCTAACGGCTCACTCCTCTTCACTAGAATCCTGCCTGGTGCGTAGTGACTGCTCACCTTAGCCACGGGGACTTGTTGACGGGCCAAAATTTATAACTAAAACCCGAAAGGGACCATCACCCTCTCTTTATAAAATTACTTATATACACCTGATTTTGTAAATTATCCAGAATACCCTAAGTTTGAGAAAATTATCTAAATACCATTGATTTCTAAAAATTTCCCAAAATACCCCCAATTTGTAAAATTATCGAAATACCCCCAAATTTCAAAATTACCAAAATGCCCCTATTTTGTAAAATCATCAAGAAACCCTATTTTGGAAAACTATGAAAATACCCCTGTAGGTTAAAATTACGAAAATACCCTTAGATAGTGAAATGACAAAAATACCCATAGGTGATGAGTGTGAGTTCATGGATGTTTACTTGTGTGTTTGATGTTTGATGTTGATTGAATGTGAATTCTAAAATTAAGAAATACAGACTTGAGAACTGAAGTTTATAGATAGAATTTGAATTCGAAAGAACTACTGTTAAAACTATTTTTCATAAGACTGTTCGTTATTAATCAGTAGAAGAAAGAATTATTAATTCATAAAATTTCTAATCAGATAAATCGCAAACGGTAGAATGAGCACTAGGGGATGTGGTGAGCATGGCCAAGGTAGAGGTAGGATTACTGTTCAGAACCCGTAGGGTCTGGTCGCGAGTCAGGGAATGAGGTAACAGTGCCACCAGCTGTGGAGGCAGAATTTTAAGATCAGATGACCGGAGATGATGCTGCATCTCAGGCAATGTTACGAGTTTTAGAGAGAGTTGCAGAAGAAGGCATGGGCACAAGAGCCCGGAAGTCTGTGCCGGAGCGACTTAGAGCCAATGTGGCAGAGGTGTTTAAGGGCATTTCTGGTGTAGCTCCTAGCACAGCAGAGTATTGGTTGGAAGCAATGGAGCGTATAATGGATGATCTTGACATCATGGAAGAGGATAAGCTAAAAGGAGTGGTGTCTCTTCTCCGGAACAAAGCTTATCAATGGTGGCTTACAGTTAAGGATGGTACCGTGACTGATCGTACCATCTGGGATTACTTCAGAATGGCGTTCCAAAGTAAGTACATTGGGACGAGCTATGTGGATGCGCAGCGCAGAGCATTCCTGATTTTGGTTCAGAAAAGTAGGTCGGTGGCGGCTTATGAAGTGAAATTCTTATGCCTTAGTCGTTATGCTCGAGGGATAGTGGCCATAGAACATGAGCGATGTGTTCGTTTTAAGGATGGCCTGAAGGGCGATCTACATGTATTGATAGCTCTACAACGAGAGTGGGAATTTGTTGTGCTTGTGGAGAAAGCTAAGATAGCTAAGGGAAGTTACTTTTCTAGGTCACGTTGTGTCAGCAGAGGGGATTAGGGTGGACCCTTGAAAAATTGAAGAGGTGTTAGATTGGAAGCCGCCTAGATCGGTAGCAGAAATTCAGAGTTTTCTTGGTCTAGCTAGGTATTATTGAAGGTTTGTTGAAGGATTTCCTCGATTGCGACACCACTGACTAAGTTATTGCGGAAAGGAGTTCTGTTTGTTTTGTCAGACAAGCAGCAAGGAAGTTTCGAAAGATTGAAAAGGATTTTGACGGAGGCTCTGGTGTTGATTCAACCGAAGGCTGGGAAGGAATTCGTGATTTACTGTGATGCGTCACACACGAGACTAGGATGCGTGTTGATGCAAGATGGAAAGGTTGTTGCATACGCGTCTCGGCAGTTAAGCCCGCACGAAGCAAACTATCTCACCCATGGCTTGGAGTTGGCGGCGGTGGTTTTTGCTTTGAAGATTTGGAGACACTATCTGTACAGGGAGAAATCTATCATTTATATAGACCATAAAAGTCTAAAATACCTTTTGACCCAGAAGGAGTTGAATCTAAGGTAGAGAAGGTGGATCGAGCTGTTAAAGGATTATGATTGCTCGATCGAGTACCATCCGGGTAAGGCTAATGTGGTGGCAGATGCTCTAAGTCATAAGGTAATCACTGACTTGAGAGCAATGTTTGCTCACCTTAGTTTGTATGATGATGGGAGCTTATTGGCTAAACTTCAAGTAAAGCCCACATGGGTTAGTCAGGTTAAGGAGAAGCAGCAGACTGATGAATTACTAAAGGAGAAGTTTCCGGTAGGAGCCAATGATAAATCAACGGGATTTAGTGTGAATGAGGAAAGGCTGTTATGTTTTCAAGGGAGAGTGTGCATGCTGAAAGATCCTGAATTAAGGCATAGGATTTTGCAAGAAGCGCATGGTAGTCCATACGCTATGCACCCTAGAGGGAGTAAGATGTATCAGGATTTACGAGAACAGTTTTGGTGGCCAGGCTTAAAACGAGAGGTGGTCGAATTAGTGGGGAAGTTGTTGACCTGTCAGCAGGTAAAGGCAGAACATCAGTTACCGTTAGGGATGCTGCAGCCGGTAAAGATTCCACAACAGAAGTGGGAAAGGATCACAATGGACTTTGTTAGTGGCCCACCTCTCATGCCTACTAAGAAAGATTCAGTTTGGGTGATTGTTAATCACTTGACGAAGTCTGCTTATTTCCTACCAGTACGAGTTGATTACTCTTTACAAAAATTGGCTAAGCTGTACATAGCGGAGGTGGTGAGGTTGCGGAGTATTGATATCAATCATATCAGACAGGGACCCTAGGTTCACATCACGATTTTGGAAGGCATTGCATCAAGCGTTGGGTACAAAGTTGGATTTTAGTACGGCGTTCCATCCTCAGACTGATGGACAGTCTGAGCTGGTAATTCAGATTTTGGAGGACATGTTAAGGGGTTGTGTCATTGATTTCAGAGGTAGTTGGGAGGACCTTTTACCATTGACGGAGTTTGCATACAGTAATAGTTACCAGTCTAGTATTCAGATGGCGCCTTACGAAGCATTGTACGGGCGGAGGTGTTGTACTCCTACTTGTTGGACCGAATTAGGGGAAAGTCAAATTTTGGGTTCGGAGTTGGTTACAGAGACAGAAGAAAAGGTTGAGTTAATTTGAGCTCGACTAAAGGAAGCAACAGATAGACAGAAGTCCTATGCTGACTTGAAGCGTAAGGACATAGAGTTTGCAGTGGGGGATAATGTGTTCTTGAAGGTATCGCCATGGAAGAAAGGGTAAATTAAGTCTCAGATTTATCAGACCTTATCGGGTGTTGAAACGAGTTGGACCAGTAGCGTATCAGCTAGAGCTACCTTCTTAGCTAAGCCAGATTCACAATGTGTTTCATGTCTCTATGTTAAGACGATATCGTTCGGATCCATCCCATGTAGTGCCAGTGGAAGAAATCGAGGTGAGACCAGACCTATCCTTTGAAGAAGAACTAGTGGAGATCTTGGATCGTGATGTCAAAGTGTTACGAAGGAAAAAAGTTTCGTTGGTTAAGGTTCTGTGGCAGAATCACGGCTCTGAGGAGGCTACGTGGGAATCGGAGGAAGCAATGTGACAACAATACCCGTATCTATTCGGATCAGGTAATTTCAAGGATGAAATTTCTTTAAGGGGGTAGAACTGTAACATCCTGAGTTAATGGGCCTTTGCATTTGATGTGTGTTACGTTCAATGTGATAATTAGAGTGTTTAAGGGGTTCAGATTGGGCTCAGGTTTGGGCTAAGGCCTTAATCAAATTTTCAGTTTGGGCGCTTTAGTGGAAAGCTAGATAGGTCCGGGCTTAAAAGATATTGTCCGCATATTAAAACACACAAATGGGCTTGTGGCCCAGTGGATAGTGGCGTGAAAAGTAGTAAGGGGATCTAAGGTTCGAGTCACATTACCTACTTATTTTTAATTGTTTTTGGCATCAAAGGAGAGGAGAGTGGGGGCGACTAGGATGCTTTAAAATAGAAAGATTTATCTGTTTGGATAATGTGGATATTGTGCCAATAATAGTAGGGAGAGATGGTGTTATTCAAGCCTCTTCTACAGATATGAGTAGATTAAGATAAAGAAGAAAGGATAGGAGTTATCTGCTGAGTGCAGTGTTGGCCAAAATTCCATCTCCTAGAGGGGGAAAGAAATAGGTTTCTTTATGGCAAAGGGGTGCCGAAATTTCCCCTACTATTTGATTAATTGTTAGTTATCAGGAAGGGCACTTTCGGGTTTTGATAAGTAAGTGCTGAAATTTCTCTATAAATAGGGGTGGTATCTCTTCAATTCCGGCATTTAAACCCTACTCTTTTTCTCATTCTTTGTGCCAAAACTCTCAGTCATTCTCTGTAATTTCTTTTCTTTTGATTACTTCAAAAGCCGAAATCTCTAAATCTTCACTTTCATTCAAAGGTCAAAACTCTGAACTTTCTTCTCATCTCCACAGCCGAATACCTCCTATTCTCTTCTGTTGATTTCATCATCAAAGCCGAATCTTCATAGATCTCTTGAGATCATCCTTTCTTTCTGATCTTCTCAAAAGCTAAAATTCCCTAGGAGTTGCTGAATTCTCTATGTTAAGGTGAGTGTCGATTTCTTCTGTTCTTTTTCCCTTCTCTTTCATTTTTTTGAGACCATAGCTGAATGGCTAGTTGTTGATAGGCCATCTTTATTTTGACTTTTCCACTAATCTCATGTTCTTTTGGGCGGCACTTCGGGAAATCGGAGTAGATCGAATCATCCAGGTGTCAAAACCCAAAAACCGTTAATCTCTAAGTATCCTATCTATTTCGAGATTTCAAGGTAAGGGGTTTTCATTAGATTTCCATTAGATTCGTTATCGTACTTAAGATCTTAATCATATGGTATGGTTTAACAACCCTATGTCATTATAGTAGTTCTGACAAGGACTCTTGATGGAATCAAATATGGATCAGGCAAAAGAGAGGATTGGATCTGTTAAACCAATCCCTAAGTTTAAGAAGCGAGAGGTGTCAGCAGTGCGGGATTGGCCACCGGGTTACGGATTGACTTCAGAACAAAATCTTAGATTGTTAGCAGTCGTATCGGCTTTTGATAGTGTCGACATAGACAGTGTCATCTTAACCATAACCAGGTGTAGAGATCCTTAACACATAAGTATTGTTGTAATATATGTGTACGATATGGGCTAAAAGCCAAAAAGAGAGGCTGTATGAACAGTCATAATACCCAAAAAGGGTAGGCAAGGGATGACAGGTACGTAATCATAGAAACTTCTCTATGTTTATCGATGTATGTGAAAATTTGTGATCGGTTTAAATGGCTTAATGTTTTGATTTTTGCATGTATGTATGCATTGGATAGGATTGATTGATTTATGGAAGGGAAGCAGGTCACGAGGCGATCGGTGCCTTTGCCATATAGGTCACACAGTGATCGGTCTTTATGATAGGCAGCATAGCTATCGAAATACTATAATGTATTTTCTGAGGTTCGTATAAGCGATCGGTGGCTTTACCACATAGGTCACATGGTGATCGGTCTTTATGACAGGCAGCACAGCTGTCGATGTGGTGTGTAGCGGATGGAGGGTTGATTGTAGAAATCCCCACGGTGTGATGGTTGGTACGGGGGTGTGTAGAGGATGGACTCTTAGGTTTGGGATGGGCCATATTGCATGAAATATTTTGTTACCATTGTGTATGGGCCAAGGGCCATAATGTGTTTGTGGGCCCAAGGCTTTCATGTGATTTCGAGATTTGCACACTGAGTCTTTGTGACTCACCCTTTTATTTTTTCCACTTTCCAGATAAGCAGTAGTTCATGGACATGGGAGCCGGGGCGGACTCGAGGGGCCATTAAGACTATTATCTACAAAGACTATTTTCGGTTTTGTTTTCAGTTAAGTTTTAATTTTTGGGAACATTTTTGTAATAAGGCCTCCACAACTTAGGTTTCGGTTTTTTTTTTGTTATGTTGGTTTTTTTTTCAAGCTTATGTTTTCTTCAAGGTCTTAAATATAAAATGAAATGATAAATGGGCTTTTCAAACTCAATCAACGCAAATGTTAAAGTTATTTCCAAAATTTCATATTTAATTGATTATTCAGATATAATAAACTAAGTTTTTCCAAAACCCTTCAGAGTAAAGTTTTTGAGATTCAACCCATAGCATACCAGATCCGGTCATGATACATGGGCCGGGTTTGGGGTGTTACAGTGTGGGTATGGAAACTTATTCCTAAATACGAAAAGAAATAAAACCAAACTAATTAGTATAGTTAGTACTCAGGTTGCCTGTCGAGAAGCGCTCGTTTAATGTCTTGAGCTAGACTTACCTGTTGTACGCACAATCATGGTGGTTTGAGGAGTGGAAATCCTTTCTCATGCGATCAACTCGAATATGGATATAAAGTTTAAGTCGAGTAATGTTTACCTCAAAAGTGTTGAATTTAGGATTGCTTACCTCGACTGGGCCGTATAGGAAGACATTAAGTACCTTAAAAGTGATTTCTTCGTTTGCCTTGAGTTCTGAATTGGTGATTCGAGGGTCTTCCTTATTCAACAATACCGATCCTCTATTTTGATGTGATTTGTTGTTCCTATCACTGTCTGGGTTTCCTTCGCCACTTCCCGTGGTTTTAGTTCTTCTTTAAATTGTGTTTTCCACTCTTCTAGTTTGTCGACCCTAAGGATTCGTTCGTCATATAATTCTTCTTTATTGGTACGAGGTCTATGATCCGGCTCAGGTTTGTAGCTTTGTGACATTTAATGCAACGAAGGTTGAACAAGTTGGTTATCAACTGAATTTACTTTCTCACCTTTATCACTTGACGTTTTGGCCGAGTCAAGAGCTTGAAGAGTGACTATCTCGCCGCTTACACAAAGTATGAGTTCACCTGCATAGATATCAATTTTAGCTCTGGCAGTTGCTAGAAAAGGTCTTCCTAAAATTAAGGGGATCGTGTTGTCCTCATCCATGTCTAAAACGCCAAAGTTTACTGGGAATACGAATTTATCAATTTTGATTAGAATATTTTCTATTATACCCCTAGGAATTCTTATAGTTTTATCAGTTAATTGAATGCTCATCCTAGTTTGTCTAGGTTTCCCTAAACCTAGTTGTTTAAACATTTTGTAAGGCATAACATTGATGCTTGCCCCTAAATCCGCTTAACGATTATCAATAGATAAACTACCAATTAAACATGGAATTGTAAAACTCCCGGATCTTTTAATTTTGTGGTAGTTTATTTTTTAGAATTGTTGAGCACATTGAGTTTAGCTCCACGTGGTGCTCTTCATCTAATTTGCGTTTGTTGGTCAAGAGTTGTCTTAAAAATTTCCTCGAGTCTGGTATCTAAAAAAGAGCTTCAAGAAGAGGTAAGTTAATATGTAATTTCTTTAAGAGTTTAAGAAACTTACCGAACTGTTCCTCTGAATCGTCTCTTTTCATTGCTTCAGGATAAGGTATGCGAGGTTTGTACTCCTTGATTACCGGTTTCGGCTTTTCTTGTGTTACCTCTACCTTACCTTCTTCTACCTTGGCTTTTTGTATTGGATTAGGTTCATCTAACCTCTTACTGGCATGGGCTAAGATAGCTTGAATTTGCTCATTCGGTTTGATCTCGGTGTTACTTGGTAGACGTCCTTGCGGTCGTTCTGACATTAGCTTTGCGAGTTGTTTGACTGCATTAGTGGCTTCCTTGACTGACTTAGTAAGTTCCCCGAATCGGTTTTCATTGCTTTTAAGTGCTTTCTCAGTTCCATGGAAACGATTTTCTGTGTTTGCCATGAATTTTGTCAGCAACTCTTCAAGATTCGGCTCCTCTTCTTGTTGGTGAGGTGGTTGTTGAAAATCTAGAGGAAGTTTCGATCTTTAGCTATTTTGATCATCCCACGAGAAATTGGGATGGCACTTCCAACCTGCATTATAAGTGTCACTATAAAAATTATTTTGATATCTAGAATAGTTACATGTATAGTGAGCTTGCTAGTTTTCCATGCCATATTCGTAGGGTGGGTACTCAAGATTCGCCACACCTCCTAGATTCAAATCATATTGTATTACTAGATGTACGTGTGAGGGACTATACCAATCATTAATCTTTTTATTCATCATCTCTAACTGATTAGATAACCTGGTGACCACGTCGAGGTTGAAGACACTGGATGTTTTAGTAGGAATTGTCCTCATGACTTGCCACTGATAATTATTCAGTGCCATCTTTTCAATAGACTAAAATTTTCTGCCAAAAGCAAAATAGAGGAAAAATTTAGCAAAGTAAAAAAAAATAAAAATAAAAATAAATAATAATAATAAATTGTTAAAAAAATTGGCTAAAGTAATAAAAATGAAGCTTTCTTAATAATTTAGTGTTCCCCGGCAACAGCGCCAAAAACATGATCGTGTCAAACAGTCGAGTTTTAATATTTATAAAGAATGATCGAACATGTAGACTAACTATGACAATGATTGAGGCAAGTGCACCTATCGAGCAATAGTATAGTTTAGGCAAGATTATTTTATCGAACCTAAAGGAACCTAAAAGTACTACTACTCACTTTCTTTCTATTATTTAGCCTAAAATGTGGAGTGATTTATTAATCTAAAACTAATGAAAAACTAAACA
Organism: Gossypium rotundifolium; assembly: GCA_025506655.1. Lineage (NCBI taxonomy): Eukaryota > Viridiplantae > Streptophyta > Magnoliopsida > Malvales > Malvaceae > Gossypium > Gossypium rotundifolium. The sequence goes on along the minus strand of CP106724.1, from coordinate 18,688,001 downwards.
AGATGCAAAGACAAAAGAATGAAACTTTGGGAAAAGACTGTGGAAAAAATCAATTGATTACGACGATACCTTCAGGAATAATCCACCTATGACTTCTCTTGTTATCTAACTTTTAATTCATATGACTTTTTTACTTAGCTTGATCCGTGAGACTCCCTAACCTATATTAAACCCTTTCTCGAGGCGAATAACGTCTAACCTTAGGTTAATTAGTGGAACTCTCATTCTCTTATAATAACCCCCTAAGGAAGCAGTAAATCGATCAATGGACTCCCATACTAGGTTTCACCCTAATTCGGCAAAATATCGTCACCCTATCTCTAGGCGTGCGATCAACTCCGCTTAATTATGCTAGATCTACTCTTAGGCAGGGTCTATTCCTCCTCCACCTAAGCACATCAGATTAAATTAAGAAACATAGTTAAGAACAAACTAAGTACTTATCACATAATTTAGAAATCAAATAACATAATCCATCATCGGTTTCATCCCCTTCAGGTATCTAAAGGGTTTAGTTCATAACAAAATAAAAAAGCATCTCAAGAGAAAAGGTAAAACAAAACATAAGAAATCCCTAAAACCTCCTGAAGGAATTGAAGAGGAGATCCTCTGTCTTGAGTAGAACTCTGGCTTCTTGAGATGGATCAACTGGCTATCGTTGAGTAATTCCCTGAATAAAGCTATGGCAGAAAACTCTGCCCCCTGTTTCGGCTTCTGCCAAAATCCCCTTTTTAGATGCTACCTTGGGTGTTTATATAGGCTTTGAGATGCTTTACTTGGCTCCTAAGTATCCTAATTCAAGTATAATTCCTCCTAGGATGTTTAAGTAGACTTAGGAATGTGTTTCTTTTCCTCGAAGCATCCAAATCCAAGGAAATTGCTCTTTCCCGCGGCAGAGGCACGCCAATGGCACACGCCCGTGTAAGTTGTGGCCAGACCATGTTGGACTTTTGTCGATGAGGCACGACCGTGTAAATCGGGGTGAGGTCGTGTTCTAAATAAATGGTAAGCCACGGCCGTGTCGATTTCTTGGGTTGGCCCAAATTGGTCCGTTTTAAGCTCGTTTTACGTTCTTTTTATCCTTAGGTGCTTTCCTGAGTATAAGACATGAAAAGAAAGGATTAAGAGCACCTTTTTACATAAATCAGGGATAAATCATCCAAAAGCATACTAAATGTGGGATTAAAATATGTTACTTTTATGGTTTATCAGGTTGATTGTAGTAATCCCCACGGTGTGATGGGCTGGTACGGGTGGTGTGTAGAGGATGGAAAAATTAGGTTGGTCTGGGACACACACACATTACATTCATATTTGTGTATGCTATTATGAGTGGGCTGAGGCCAATATGAGATTATGGGCTTGAAGCCATTAATGTGACATAAGGGGATTTACACACTGAGTTGTGGTGACTCACCCCTCTGCTTAATTTGCAGGTAATCAGTAGATCGTGGATCTGGGAGCCGGGACAGACTCATGGAGGCCATAAAGTGTTTCTTTCGTAAACTCGTTACTTTTTTTAGTAACTATTTTAATTGGGGACATTATTATGTAATAAGGCCTTTTAATATTTCTATTTGGTTTTATTTTTTTATATTTCTATTTGGTTTTTATATTATAACTTAAATGTTGATATGACATTTTTAAGCGTTTCAAACATGATAAATAAGTTGGAGTTTTCAAAACCTAAGTGATATAAACAATTTTTTTTAAATGCCCATAAAAGTAACAAGTGATCGATTAACTAAACTCAGAAATTTTCTTTAAACTACAAACCACTGTTTTCAAAACATCAACCAAACGAAAAGTTCTTCAAAATTCGGTAATTCTTGAAAAATTTCAAAATCCTTCTTACAACCTTTTCCTGTGACATACCAGATCTGGTCGTAACATCTAGACCAGGTTTGAGGTGTTACACCTACACATAAGTTCATGCCGGCCGCTTCATCCAAACACCATGCCTAGGGTTTTTTTAGACCATTTAAATTTTTCTTGACGTTTATTTTTCCATTTATCCTACTTATCTATACTTCTCATCTTCTTAATACATTTTAATTTCTTTTAGTTTCTTGGTTTTTGGTTCTAAAGGCTGCTTGGGACTCACGCACCACAGCCTTGAGGTCACACCCAGCTCGCGAACCATCCAACAATAAGGACTCCTTAGTCCATTAGTCTTTTCTTTTAATTTCAGTTTTCTTCTTAGTCTCCTTCTCTTTATTTTCTTTGTCTTTAATTATGGTATTAGTATATTATAAATGTTTCTTTAGATTTCATGGCTATATCTTTGCAGGCTACCCAATTTCTTTATCTAGCACAAAGCTCATCGGTAACCACCCCACCAGGCCCATAGAAAATGCCTCCTCTAAAAACATCACCACCACCAAAGACACCACCAACTCCCGGAGTCATCCAAAATTCAGGAAGTGTTACTTCTCCCCTTCTCTTTTGATTACATAATTGTTTATCTATTTTTGTACATTGAGGGCAATGTACATCTTAAGTGTGTGGGGGGGGTAAAAGTACCTAACTTTTTGCATTATTCCAAAATCCTAAATTTTAGTCTTATTCCTTAGTAATTTGCTCATATTATCAATTAGGGTGAAATTTCTAATGATTTATGATTTTTATTGATATGTTTTTGAGTAAGTTATTGATAATTGTGCATTGATGATTTATACTTGAAGAATACTAGAGAATCAAGCATGATAAGTCTATTTTTCAAGAATAAAAAAAATTTCTAGGTTGTTAAACTGAATCTGAATATTACCTTGAAGTTTGAAATTTATAGGGATTGATGTCAACTACCCATAATTTTTGTGAGATTTGAGCCTTATAGAGCATATATTCTTTTTCATGCTCACTTTATTGATTATGAGTGTGTCAACACTGAATTGTTATTCTAGAATTTGCCTTGATTACACATATCGAGGCCACAATAATGATTTGATATACTGAGATGATAAAGGCACCTAGGTTTTAACCCATTCACTCCACTAAAAAGCCTACCTTTACAAATTAACCCTTCGTGAACTCATTTGATCCTAACAACCCTTTTTATTGATTTTCCCGCTAATATTAACCGAAAACCCTTTGTATTTGTTATCACCATTCTTTTGACTACCCTTCTATCGAGAATTGATTTGACCAGTTACTGAATTTGTTTATTTCAGTTATTAAAGTTTTCTTTGTGATGTTTCTAGTTTGTTCTTAAATATATATATAAAATAAAATATCAAAATATATTCAGCATTAGTAGTATAAAAAGTGAGCTTGTACATTTAAATTTCAATTATCAAAGAAAAAGCTCATAGTATTATTAGTTCCAAAGCAATCATTTATTTTCTAGTTCATTATTCTTAGTTGGTAATTTATCAGGTTAATCTCGATTTTTAACCTTCTAATTCAGCCTTTATCCACACCTTTAACCTAAGCCTCGTTACAACCCTATCAAAGACCTATTGATTTGTGTATCATCTCATATTACAGTGGTGGAGATTTGATTTTTAGGCAAGCCTATGGGATTAACTTTTCATGTTCGACTTATGAGTGTTTTTCCTTGATCCTTAAACACTTCGAGTGATTTGAGTGAATCTTTAGTGAGGATGTCAATCCTTGTCAGTTTTGAATTAAAGGTAATTGTTTAGATAATGGGAGACACCTATGTTTTCGTGCTACAAAATGTATGACTTAGAATTGTTTGAATCTTTAGGAGTTTTTGAGCTAAATTATCCATGTATAAATTATCTATGAATTATGATGAGGCATTATTGATAGGAATTATGAATTTTGGAAAGTTCGTTTTAATTATAAGTTGAGAATTTTGCTTGTGGACAAGCAAAAGCTTAAGTGTGGGGGTATTTGATAAACCGTAAAAGTAACATATTTTAGGCCCACATTTAGTATGCTTTTCGATGATTTAGCCCTTGATTTATGTAAAAAGGTGCTCTTAATCCTTTCTTTTCATATTTTTACTCAGGAAAGCACCCGAGGATGAAAAGAACTAGAAACAAGCTTAAAACGGGCCAATTTGGGTCAAAGAGGAAATCGACACGGCCTAGACTTCAAGCCACACGATTGTGTCTCGTCAAATCACTTCACATGGCCATGCCACGATTTACACGGCCATACCCCAATTTACAGAATCAAGACACGGCCTAAAGACCATTTACACGGGCGTGTACCATGGCCATGCCCCTGCCGCAGGAGAGAGCAATTTCACTCGAATTTGGATACTTTGATGCAAAGAAACACATTCCAAAGTTATTCAAACACCGAGTAGAAGGTATACTTGAATTGGGACAGTTAGAGGCCAAGTAAAGCATTCTAAAAGTCTATATAAACACTCTAAGTGTAACCTAAAATGAGGCGGTTAGCTAGGCCAAGGAGCCGAGCCAAAAAGGCCAGATTTGTGGGAATTACTCGAAGATAGCCAGTGGATCCATATCAAGGAGCCAGAATTCTACTCAAGATGGCAGATTTCTCTTTTGATTCCTCCAGGGTTTTAGGGATTTCTTATGTTTTGTTTTATCTTTTCTCTTGAGATGATTTCTTTATTCATTATGAACTAAACCCTTCAGATACCTGAAGGGGATAAAACCTAGATGAATCTTGTTATTGAATTTTGAATTATATGATAAATACTTAGTTTATTCTTAATTATGCATGTTTAATCCAAATCTGATGTGCTTAGGTGTAGGAGGAATAGACCCTGCTTAAGAGTAGATCTAGCATAATTAAGTAGAGTTGATCGCACGCTTAGAGATAAGGTGACGAGATTTTGCCGGATTAGGGTGAAACCTAATATGGGAGTCCATAGATCGATTTACTGCTATTTTAGGGGGTTATTATAAGAGAACGAGAGTTCCACTAATTAACCTAGGGTTAGACGTTATTTACCTCGAGAGAGGGTTTAATATACGTTAAGGAGTCTTACGGATCAAACTAAGTGAATAAATCATATGGTTCAGTGTTAAGTAACAAGTAAAGTCTAGGTAGATTCTTCCTGAGGGTATCATCGTGATCAATTGAGTTTTCTTCAAGTTATTCTCCAAGTCATTCTTTTTGTCGTTATGTCTTTAGCTTAGTAGTCATTAATTTAGATTAAATCAGCCAATCACTCCATATTTTAGGCTAAATAATAAAAAGAAAGTGAGTATTAGTACTTTTAGTTCCTTTGGGTTTGACAATCCTGTCTTGCCTAAGCTATACTACTGTTCGATAGGTACACTTGCCTTTAATCGTTGTCAGAGTTAGTTTCTAGGTTCGATCTTTCTCTTTATAAATTTTAAAACTCGACAAAAATAACGATCAAACTCCTCTGTGTATAGTCCTAAAGCAGCACCGAATTCTGGGACGCTCATGTGACGCACTAAACCTCCAAGGCAAAATCTGATGGTGCTGGGCTTGTCATGGACTGACATGACGTTCTGAAGGTGGAATGTCGAGTAGAACTCTAGAGTAATCTCCATATAAGTAGGCTCGACGGTACTGAAGAAGCGATCCCACGGTGCTGTGATGATAAGGCACGGACCTCGTCAGTGCGGTGGACCTACTCCATCGCGGCCCAATCAATGCAGCAGCCCAAACCTAGGGGTCGTACTCGAAGAAGCTGAAATAAGTCCTCTAGTGGGTCCGCGGTAAATCTAAGGTAAGGGTGGTGCACTTCAGCGGAGGCGCTTGAGGAGGTCGTACCGGGACCCTTCCGCTTTTTCGAAGCGAGGACGGCGACCTTGGTCTTGCCTCGTTTATTCGTCATAATAAGCCTAAAAACATAATAGATTTTCAATAAATAAACCAAGTAACACCAAAGTTAAGGATGTACGATCGTACTAGGCTGAAATAGTGATGTACTATTAAAATAAGAACGAATCATTATATTCTAAATATTAGAAATATTCCTAATGCCTAAAACTAAGAATACATCATTTAACCTAACAAATTAAAAATTAGTAAGCAAAGAACTTTAATCAATATACTAAAAATTATTATGACTAAAAAGAATCAAAATTAATAATGAATTACTAAAGAGTAATAGTAAATATCAAATATATGTAGAAATGAAAAATTAACTAGCTAAAAATAATATGAAAAATAAACAAGATATAAATAGAAAAATTAATTAGCGAATAATTAAAAGAAATAAATTAGAACCAAATAAAAATAAAAATAAGCCTAATCTAAATAATAATAATCAAAATAAAAAATAAAAGTAAATAATAAAATAAAATAAACAATAATAAAAATTAACTAAAAATAGAGGGAAAAAGAAGTGACTGACAGTGGGGCGGTGGTCAGTCGGGCAACGGCGAAAGGGGAGTCAGTCGACAAGCGATGGGACAAGGGTGGGATAGATGGTGGTTTCGGGGGGTTAGGAGGGGTTGCGGCGATGCAAAGAAAAAAGAAAAGAAAGTAGGGGAAGAAGAGGAAGAAACAAAAGGAAAAAAAGAGGGAAGGGGGTTTCGGGTTGGAGAAGAAAGAAAAAAGAGGAAGGAGGGGCTAGGTGGTCGGCAAGAAAGCTAGAAGTTGAGGTGGAGGTGGGGGAGAAAGGTGCGACAGCTAGGGTTTGGGGAAGAAGGGAAAAAAGGAATAAGAAATGATAAACCAAAATAGTAACATATTTTAATCCCACATTTAGCATACTTTGGATGATTTTTCCCTGTAATTATGGAAATAGGTGCTCCTAATCCTTTGTTTTCATGTTTTATACCTAGTAGAGCACCGGAGGATGAAAAGAACGAATAACAGGCCGAAAATAGAGAAAATGTGCCAAGGCATGAAATCTACACGGCCTGGGCCAAAGACCACACGGCCGTGCCTCGTGAGAAAAGTTGACCACGGCCTGGACCGTAAAAAATATGGTCGTGCCTCATCAACAGGATCGACCACGGCCTGGCCACAATTTACACGGGCGTGTCTCTGCCGCAGGAGATAAGAATTCTATTCGGATTAGGGTACTTAGAGGCAAAGAAACATATTACAAAAGCCTATATAAAGACCCTAGAGGCCAACCGCTAAGGGGCATTCAGCTAAGCCAAAGAGCCGAGCCAGAGCAGTTAATTTCAGGGATTTACTCGAAGAAAGCCAGTTGATTCATCTCAAGAAACCATAATTATAGCCAGTTGATTCATCTCAAGAAACCAGAATTATACTCAAGACGGAGGATCTCTCCTTCAATTCCTTTAGGAGGTTTTAGGGATTTCTTATGTTTTGTTTTATCTTTTCTTCTGAGATGTTTTCTTTTACAATTATGAACTAAACCCTCAAATACTTGAGGGGGATGAAACCTAAGACGAATCTTGTTATTGTTATCTGAACTAAATGATAAATATTTGATTTGTTCTTAACTGTGTCTTCTTAATACTTGTTTTGGTATTTTCGGGATATTAAATCAAGTGTGATGTGCTTAGGCAGAGGAGGAAGAGACCCTGTCTAAGAGTAGATCTAGCATAGTTGCTTGAGTTGCTCGCGCCTAGAGATAGGGTGACAAAATCATCGAATTAGGGTTAAACCTAATATGGAAGTCCATAGATCGAATTAATGTAATTCTAGGGGTTTTAATTAGAAAGAGATTTTGATTAATCAATCTAGGATTAGATGTTTATAGCCTTGAAGAGATGGATTAATACAACTTAGGGAATCCTACGGATCAGGTCAAGTGAATAAATCATCCGGTTCAGAGTTAGATAACAAGTGAAGTCTAGGTGGATTCTTCATCAGGTATTGTCCAAGTCAATACCTTTGAATATAACTCAACGTATAGAAAGGAAGAGGTTGGGGCTTCTCTCTAGATAGTGAGTGGTCGAAACTTTGGGATCTAATTCCATATCGACAAGCATATCATAAAGTCGGCCCTTTCGCGAGAACCTCTATACCCCGCCATAAAATGCGGCGCATAGCCATGAGACGGCGACGAGTAAGGGACAGGGAGGGGCAATTGCCAGCAATGCCTGGTAAACATGTAGAAAAGACAGTTGAGAAGGCCTTTAGGGGCGCTGTTTTCATCCAACTAGAAATATCGTAGGAGAAGCAAAAGAATGTAACATCCTTCCTTCTTCTTCTACCGTTCCTACTCAACCGATCTGCGACAGCATAAATATACTTTAACAGCGGATATGCGACCTTCATTCACTAGATGTAAAGAAACCATCCAAAGGGGGAAACCCGCATACCCACTTTTCCCCTCCCCCCCGCGATGCAGGGGGCCTCGCTGTCGCCTTTGGCTCGAGCTACTTTTGCTCCTGGAACGGATAGCCTGCTGCCCAAAATCAAGCCCTATCGTGTTTTTTAAGAAAACTGGGATGCAACTGCGGTCTGGCTCTTTTGCAGTCTTTTGCCTGTAAGGAACTCCCCACTTGGATGGAATGGTCTTGCCGGAACTAATTTGTAGGATGGATGCACCGGAGATGGCAGTAACCTATTCCTAAAGATGACCGTAGGAGTCAAGTCTCGCTAACGAGAGTATAGAGTCAGTCTAAATTGAACCTGGAATACTAGACATGCTACTCTCAACAAAGGAATGCAACTAGAGGGATCCGACCATCAATGTTCGTTCCGCCGGACCTATGGATAAAATGACTCGATACTCTGCTGCTACTGCTATTACTACTGATGAGTCCCTACTGAAGGAATTCTGTATTTATTCACTAGTCATCTCGTATCTTAGCTGAACGGTCACCGGCTTCGCGAGACCATTTCGGTCTACGCTGGAGACTGTCTCAGTCCCTCTGGCTAGGCTCTTTGGGCCGACAGTTTCTCGATCAACTAGATGACGCATTTGAACAAAGACAGAACGAATCCAATCCTTAATATACACAATTTTTACTGATGACCGTGTGGTGCAGACTCTATTTGAATGGGTATTCTTGTTACCCTAGTTGAATTACGCTCAGTCCTTCATCTTACTGACCTGTGCATATTCACTCAACCCAAGGCAGGAGATGACTTTGATTACCCGTTCCGCACCTGGATGACTGAATTTCATGCTTCAAAGCAGAGTTGAAACCCTAGCACCGAACCCTAGAAGTGAACTAGTAGAATTAAAAATAGGCTAATGAGTCCGCTGCACACTTTCTATATCCGTACCTCATGCCCCCAATCATTCGACTGATAGTTCCGATCCATGTACTGTGCCTCTGAACTTTGACTCCTGACTTGACTTCGGAATGAGATGAGGGAAAGAATCCATATCTATCTGAGACAGCTGAAAATGCGTACTTACTGAATCAAGTCATTTTCCATCGAGTGAGATCCCTTGCCTTATAGGTTCATTGAACTAGTTTCATTCCCGAAGATCACTGAACTACCTTAGGGGTTCACTCACTTGAAAGCGTCTTCGAGTTATCATCAAATAAATGCATGGGTTTTTTCATAGCTACTTTTTCTTCCCGTACAGAACGAGTTCCGTCCCTTTCGACATACGCCCTACCCCCTTCATGTTCCCGAGGTCAATTAAAGGATCCGTTCACCCTACCTGTCGAGATAGACACAGGTGGTAGTCTCATTACTAATGCCACTGGCAGGCGATCGGTTTAGTTCTGGATCATCTACGCCTCTGGTCCTTAAGAGTCTTTTCTACGCTACGATCTTTGATTAAAAAAAGCGAGATGCTTCCAAAAAATACAGTTTGATTTCATTGTTTTCATCAAGGTCCGTTGTTGTGACTGGAAGAATTGATTCAGAATCGGATGCCCTGATCATTGTTTTGTTGAGTTTTAAAATTTATAAAGAGAATGATCAAACCTAGAAACTAACTCTAACAACGATTTAAAGCAAGTGCACCTATCGAACAGTAGTATAGCTTAGGCAAGACCGAATTGTCGAACCCAAAGGAACTAAAAGTACTAATACTAGCCTTCTTTCTATTATTTAGCCTAAATATTAAGTGATTGGTTTTTTTAATCTAAAACTAACTACTAAGCTAAAAATGCAAAGACAAAAAGAATGAATGGGGAAAATCACTTTAGAAAAACTCAGTTGACTAAGATGATACCCTTAGAAAGAATCCACCTAGACTTCACTTGTTATCTAACACTGAACCAGACGATTTATTTACTTAACTTGATCCGTAAGATTCCCTAATTTATATTAAACCCTCTCTCGAGGCGAATAACGTCTAACCCTAGATTGATTGATTGAAATCTCTTTCCAATTAAAACCCCTAGAATCGTATTGACTCGATCTATGGACTCCTATATTAGGTTTCACCCTAATTCGGTAAAATCTCGTCACCCTATCTCTAGGCGCGTGATCAACTTCGCTTAATTATGCTAGATCTACTCTTACACAGAGACTTTTGCTCCACCACCTAAGCACATTTAACTTGAATCAATATCCTGAAAATATTAACACAAGAATTAAGCACACATAATTAAGAACAAATCAAATATTTATCATATAGTTCAGAAAACAATAATAAGATCTGTCTTAGGTTTCATCCCCTTCAAGTATCTGAAGGGTTTTGTTCATAATGATAGAAAACATCTCAGAACAAAAGATAAAACAAAACATAAGAAATCCCTAAAACCCCCTGAAGGAATTGAAGGAGAAATTCGCCGTCTTGAGTAGAATTTTGACTTCTTGAGATGGATCAACTGGCTATCTTCGAGTGATTCCCACAAATTTGGCCTTTCTGGCTCGGCTCCTTGGCCTAGCTAACTACTAGCTCTGGCAGAAGGTTTCTACCGAACTCCCCACTTAAGTTGCCCTCTAGGGTGTTTATATAGACTTTGAGATGCCTTACTTGGCCCCTACATATCCTAATTCAAGTAGAATTCCTACTAAGGTGTTTGAATAGGCTTTGGAATGTGTCTCTTTTCCTTCAAGTATCCAAATCCGAGTGAAATTGCTTTTGGCCGCAGTAGGGACACGTCTATGGCATACGCCCGTGTGAATCGATTTCAGGCCATTGTCGAGTCTGCTGAAGAGACACGCCCGTGTGTTTCGGGGTCTAGGCCATGTTCTAGTAATTTAATGAGGCACGGCCGCGTGGTCTTGGGCCCAGGCCGTGTCGATTTCTTCTTTGGACCAATTTGGTCCGTTTTAGGCCCATTTCTCATTTTTTTCATCCCTAGGTGCTTTCCTAAGTATAAAACATGAAAAGAAAGAATTAAGACACCTTTTTACACAATTCAAGGAATAAATCATCCAAAAGTATGCTAAATGTGGGATTAAAATATGTTACTTTTACGATTTGTCATGCCCTATCTTCCTTCCCCTTCTTTTGAGTGAGGACATATCCTAATGAATTAGACGACCTCGGAAGGAACCATTAGAGGATAAGGGTGGTCGTAGATCAGGTAAGGAAGGTTATTGGCCCACTATGAAGGAAGATGTTGAAGATTTTGTGAGTACCTGTTTTATCGGCCTGTAGGACAAGACTGAGAGATCTCATCCTATAGGCCTACTCGAGCCTCTACCAATCCTGGAGTGACCGTGGGAAAGTCTTTCTTTCTTTGGACTTCATTGTGGGATTGCCAAAAGTGGGGGGAGCATTGAAGCATCTTGGTTGTTGTGGATAGATTCTCAAAATAAATATGCTACATCCATTCCTGCTCTAGCCACTTGTTTAGCAGAGGAGACCATTCCCCTTTCTTCATTGCACCGAGTAGTTGTTTAATTAAATCAAATCTTCTCAAGCTATGATTTGAAGCCATGATGAGCTGATCTACAATGTAAGGTCCTTTCATATTCTTATACTAATGTATGTAAGTTCCTTGCGCTTAGAACTAAAACGTGAGGCATGGTAATGGTGCATGTGTGATATGATATTATTCCAGTTTAGGCAGCTTCAGGAAAGCAGGAATGGAAAAAATGTCTTCGGCTACTATCTTATCTGTTAAAGTGATAAAATCTTCTTTTCTTCTCTATGTCACTAATTAGAGTCGGAGAGACCGTGAGACTTTTTTTCCCCCCTGCAGGCTCTAGCGAAAGAGCAATGCGAACGGCTGATTCTTAAGCAAGAGGAAAGAGAACAGGGGTAATAGAACTGCCTATTCGATAGTATGAACCCCAGCAGCCTTTTTGCCCTACTCTTGGGGCATTATTAAAATAAAAGAAGAGGAATTTCTCGCCGGCTGAGCTAATTCCTCATAGTCAAATTTCGTGTCCCTGTTCAGTCATGGTATGTCAAGGATTCCCCAGGTATGCTGATCGTCTGAATTGTCGAGTTTTAAAATTTATAAAGAGAATGATCGAACCTAGAAACTAACTGTGACAACGGCTTAAGGCAAGTGCACCTATCGAACAATATTATAGTTTAGGTAAGACTAGATTGTCAAACCCAAAGGAACTAAAAGTACTAATACTCAATTTTTTTCTATTATTTAGCCTAAGTATTTTATGATTTGGTTGATTAAATCTAAATTTAAATAACTACTAAGCTAAAGATGCAAAGAAAAAAAAGAATGAATTAGGGAAATACTGTTGGAAAAACTAAGTTGATTACGACGATACCCTTAGGAATAATCCACCTAGACTTCACTTGTTATCTAACACTGAACCAAATGATTTATTCACTTAGCTTGATCCGTAAGATTCCCTAATTTATATTAAACCCTCTCTCGAGGAGAATAACATCTAACCCTAGGTTGATTAATTGAAATCTCTTTCTAACTAAAACCCCTAGAATCGCATTAATTCGATCTATGGACTCCCATATTAGGTTTCACCCTAATCCGGCAAAATCTCATCACCCTATCTCTAGGCATGCGGTCAACTCCACTTAATTATGCTAGATCTACTCTTAAGCAGGGACTTTTGCTCCACCACCTAAGAACATTCAACTTGAATCAATATCCCAAAAATATTAACACAAGAATTAAGCACACATAATTAAGAATAAACTAAGTATTTATCTTATAGTTCAGAAAATAATAACAAGATTCATCTAGGTTTCATTCCCTTCAGGTATCTGAAGGGTTTAGTTCATAATGATAAAATAAAACATCTCAAGAGAAAAGATAAAACAAAACATAAGAAATTCCTAAAACCCCCTAAAGGAAGTGAAGGAGAGATTCACCGTCTTGAGTAGAATTCTGGCTTCTTGAGATGGATCAACTGGCTATCTTTGAGTGATTCCAACGAATCTGGCCTTCTGGCTTGGCTCCTTGGCCTAGCTAACCACTGGCTCTGGCAGAAGGTTTCTGTCGAACACCCTAACATCCCCTTCAGGTTAGCCTCTAGGGTCTTTATATACGCTTTGAGATGCCTTACTTGGCCTCTAAGAATCCTAATTCAAGTATAATTCCTACTCAGGTGTTTGAATATGCTTTGGAATGTGTTTCTTTGCCTTCAAGTATCCAAATCCGAGTGAAATTCCTCTTGCCCGCGGCAGGGACATGGCCATGGCACACGCCGGTGTGAATCGATTTTAGGCCGTGGTCGAGTCTGTTGAAGAGACACGCCCGTGTGTTTCGGGGTCCAAGCCGTGTTCTAGTAATTTAATGAGGCACGGCCATGTGGTCTTGGGCCAAGGCCGTGTCGATTTCTTCTTTGGCCCAATTTGGTCTGTTTTAGGCCCATTTCTCATTTTTTTCATCCCTGTGTGCTTTCTTGAGTATAAAACATGAAAAAAAAGGATTAAGAGCACCTTTTTACATAAATCAAGGGATACATAATCCAAAATTATGCTAACTGTGGGATTAAAATATGTTACTTTTACGGTTTATCAAATACCCCCACACTTAAACTTTTGCTTGTCCTCACGCAAAATTATCAACTTACAATTAAAACGAACTTTCCATAATTCATAACTCTTATCAATAATGCCTCATCATAATTCATAGATAATTCATACATGGATAATTTAACTCAAAGACTCCTAAAGATTCAAACAATTCTAAGTCATACGTTTGTAGCACGAAAACATAGGTGTCTTCCCTTATCTAAATGATTATCTTTAATTTAAAATCGACAAAGATTGACATCTTCACTAAAGATTCACTCAAAGCACTCGAAATGTTTAAGGTTCAAGAATAAGCACTCATAAGTCAAACCTGAAAAGTTAATCCCCATAGGCTTGCCTGAAAATCAAATCTCCACCACTGTAATATGAGATGATACACAAATCAAAAGATCTTTAACAGGGTTGTAACGGGGCTTGTGTTAAAGGTATGGATAAAGGCTAAATTAGAAGGTTAAAATCGAGATTGAATTGACAAGTTACCTAACTTTAGAAAAAAATGATCTAATAACCTGAATAATTATATCACACAAAAATTTAAAATACCAATAATACGAGCTTCTTCTTCAAGATATTGAATTTAATATGTAAGCTCTTAGGACATAGAGCTAATAATGAATATACTTCATTTTTTTAAGAACAAACCAATCAATAAGAAAGAACTTTATCAAATGAAATAAAGTAATTAGGCAACTGATCAAATCAATTCTCGATAGAAGGGTAGTCAAAGGAATGGTAATAACAAGTACGAGCGGGGTTTTGGGTTAATATTAATGGGTTGAATCAATAAAAATGGTTGTTAGGATCAAAGAGGTTCACTAGGGGTTAATTCTGAAGGTAGGCTTTTTAGTGGAGTGAACCTAGGTGCCTTTATCATCTCAATATATCAAATAAAAAATGTGGTCTTGACATGTATAATCGAGGCAAGTTCTAGAATAACAATTCAGTGTTGACACGCTCATAATCAATAAAGTGAGCACGAAAAAGAATATATGCTCTATAAGGCTCAAGATCTCACAAAAATTATGGGTGCTCTTGACATCAATCCCTGTAAATTTCAAACTTCAAAGTAATATTCAAATTCAGTTCAACAACCTAGAAAATTTTTAATTTTGAAAAACAGACTTATCATGCTTGATTCTCTAGTATCTTAAAGTTTAAATCATCAATGCACAATTATCTATAACTTAATCTAAGACATATCAATAAAAATCATAAATCATCAGAAATTTCATCCTAATTAGTAATATGAGGAAACTACTTAAGAACTAGATATAATTCAGGGATTTGAGAATAATGCAAAAAGTTAGGCACTTTTACCCCCCACACTTAAGATGTACATTGCCCTTAATGTACAAAGGTAGATAAATATCAACATAGTAGAAAATCAAAAGATAGGGAGAAGTGAAACTTTCTAAATTTTGGATGAATTTAATGAAAAGAATCTGAATAGGGTTGGAGGTGAACGTGGGGAAGCGCCTCAAACCATTTGAGATTGAATCCTCGAAGTAGCCGGCTTGGTTTTATTGTTTCCTAAGCTAAATCTAAATGGCATAAAGAATAAGAAGAAAATAATAAAGAAAATAAAGATAAAAATAAAAGTAAAAGTAAAATTAAATAATGGAAAACGAAAGAAGAAAGATAATTGGAAAAGAAAAAGTAAGAAGGGGGTTTAAATAGAGATACGGCCCATGTTTTGGGGAAAATTTTGTCCTGTTGCCACACGTCTACGGCCATGCCCTTTTACCTACTTTTGGTGCCCACACGACCACGGCCACGACTGTGTGCAAGGCCACGTGGTCTGGAAATCAACACTTTTGGTTTATTTGAATGCTAAAAAGGGGAAAAAAATAAAAAAATCATAATAAAAAAATAAAAATAGGGTTAGTGTTCGGGTTGCCTCCCGAGAAGCGCTCGTTTAAAGTCTTGGGCTAGACTTACCTGTTATTTGTATGGTCATGGTGGTTTGAGGAGGTGAAACTCATTTCTCATGTGATCAACTTGGTTATGTATATATAGTTTAAGTCGAGTAGTGTTTACCTTAAAGGTGTTGAATTTAGGATTGCTTGCCTCGACTATGCCGTATAGGAAGACATTAAGTACCTCAAAGGTGATTTCTTCATTTGTCTTAAGGTCTGAATTGATGATTCGAGGGTCTTCCTTATTCAACAACACTTGATCCCCTATTTTGAAGTGATTTGTTGTTGATAAACCATAAAAGCAACATATTTTAGGCCCACATTTAGTATGCTTTTGGATGATTTAGCCCTTGTTTTATGTAAAAAGGTGCTCTTAATCCTTTCTTTTCATGTTTTTACTCAGGAAAGCACCCGAGGACAAAAAGAATGAGAAACGGGCCAATTTAGCCCAAAAAAGAAATCGACACGGCCTAGACTTCAAGTCACACAACCGTGCCTCGACAATTAACTAAGACACGGCCATGCCACGATTTACACAGCCGTGCCCCAATCGGCAGAATCGAGACACGGCCTAAAAATGATTTACACGGGCGTGTACCATGGCCGTGCCCCTGCCGTGGGAGAGAGCAATTTCACTCAGATTTGGATACTTTGAGGCAAAGAAACACATTACAAAGCCTATTCAAACACCGAGTAGGAAGTATACTTGAATTGGGACACTTAGAGGCCAACACCATAAGTGTAACCTGAAAGGGGGCGTTAGGCGGTGAGCCAGGCCAAGGAGCCAAGCCAGGAAGATCACGTCTTGTGGGATCACTCGAAGATAGCCAAGTGGATCCATCTCGAAGAGCCAGAATTATACTCAAGACGGCGAATTTCTCCTTCAATTCCTTCAGGGGTTTTTAGGAATTTTCTATGTTTTGTTTTATCTTTTCTCTTGAGATGTTTTCTTTATTTGTTATGAACTAAACCCTTTAGATACCCGAAGGGGATGAAACCTAGATGAATTTTGTTATTGGTTTCTGAATTATATGATAAATACTTAGTTTGTTCTTAATTATGCATGCTTAGTCCAAATCTGATGTGCTTAGGTGGAGGAGGAATAGACCCTGCTTAAGAGTAGATTGAGCAAAGTTAAGCGAAGTTGATCGCACGCCTAGAGATAGGGTGACAAGATTTTGCCGAATTAAGGTGAAACCTGATCGTGTCAAACAGTCGAGTTTTAATATTTATAAAAGAGTGATCGAACCTGTAGACTAACTGTGACAACGATAGAGGCAAGTGCACCTATCGAATTGTAGTATAGCTCAGGCAAGAATATCTTATTGAACCCAAAGGAACCTAAAAGCACTACTACTCACTTCTTTTCTATTATTTAGCCTAAAATTTGGAGTGATTGAATTATTAAACTAACGAAATACTTAGACTAAATGTAAAGACAAAAGATTGAATTGGAGAAAGACTTTAGGAAAACTCAGTTGATAAAGATGATACCCTCAGAAAGAATCCCCCTATGACTTCACTTATTATTTATTCCCCAAACCATATGATTTCTTTACTTAGCTTGATCCGTGGGACTCCCTAACCTATATTAAACCCTCTCTCGAGGCGAATAACGTCTAACCTTAGATTAATTAGTGGAACTCTCGTTCTCTTATAATAACCCCCTAAGGAAGCAGTAAATCAATCAATGGATTCCCATATTAGGTTTCACCCTAATCGGGGAAAATCTTGTAACCCTATCTTTAGGCGCCCGATCAACTAGATCTACTCTTAGGTAGGGCCTATTCCTCCTCCACCTAAGCACATCAGATTAAATTAAGCAACATAATTAAGAATGAACCAAGTACTTATCGTATAATTTAGAAGTCAAATAACAAAATCCATTATAGGTTGCATCCCCTTCAGGTATCTGAGGGGTTTAGTGCATAACTAAGTATGAAAACATCTCAAGAGTAAAGAATAAACAAAACATAAGAAATCCCTAAAACCCCCTAAAGGAATTAAAGGTGAGATCCTCCATCTTGAATGGAGTTCTAGCTTCCTGAGATGAATCAACTGGCTATCTTCAAGTGATTCCCTAAAAGATGAACGCTTCGGCAAAAGCCTCTACCAAAAAGCCCCCTTTAATGTTTTCCTTGGGTTGCTTATATAGGCTTTGGGATGCTATCCTTGGCTCCTAAGTATCTCCTTCAAGTAGAATTATTATTACGATGTCTAAGTAGACTTAAGAGTATGTTTCTTTGGTTTCAAGTATTTAAATATGAGTGAAATTGCTCTCTCCCGCGGTAGGGGCACGACCATGGCACATGTCTGTGTAAATCGTGGTTGGGTCGTGTCTCGATTCTGTCATTTTGGGCACGGCCATGGTAAGTCGGGGTTCAGGCTGTGCTTTAGATCTGTCGATTTGGGCACGACAATGTAGATCACCAGGCACGTCTGTGTGATAAATGGATGCTACACGGTCGTGTGTTACATAGTTGAGGCCATGCTCTAGGTAATTGACGAGGCACGGTCGTGGGGGCTTTGGGCCAGGCCATGTTGATTGCTTGCTAAGGCCCAATTACTCCGTTTTAAGCCTATTTCGTGTTCTTTTTATCCTCGGGTGCTTTCCTGAGTATAATCATGAAAAGAAAGGATTAAAAGCACCTTTTTACATAAATCAAGGGCTAAATCATCCAAAATCCTATTAAATATGGGGTTAAAATATGTTACTTGTACGGTTTATCAAAACCTAATATGGGAATCCATAGATCGATTTACTGCTATTATAGGGGGTTATTATAAGCGAACGAGAGTTCCACTAATTAACCTAGGGTTACACGTTATTCACCTCGATAGAGGGTTTAATATAGGTTAGGGAGTCTTACAAATCAAACTAAGTAAATAAATCATATGGTTCAGTATTAAATAACAAGTGAAGTCTAGGTAGATTCTTTCTGAGGGTATCGTCGTGATCAATTGAGTTTTATTCAAGTTATTTCCCAATTCGTTCTTTTTCTCTTTGTGTCTTTAGCTTAGTAGTTGTTAAACTAGATTAAATCAACCAATCACTCCATATTTTAGGCTGTAACACCCTAAATTAGGGGTTGTTTGTAATTTAATTAATTTCCCATGTGTGTGCTTGAAGAAATAAATACTATGATTTTTTTTGGCATGTTCTAGGGTCTATAAATAACCCCGAGCTAGGCCCGACTTAGGACTAAAATTTCTTTTAAGTGTTTAAAAGAAGGGAGCTAGGTGAGATAAGGGGTTAAGGAAAATTTTGGAAGGAACATGACACAAGGATTTAATTGGCATGATTGGCTTGGTGCGTCTAAGGGTGTTGCAAGGGAGGAGGTTCGAGTCTTGGGAGTTACAAGGGGGAGGCGTTTTATTTTGTTGGGCTTTTTGGGCGTTAAAGAAAGGGTTAAGTTAAGAAGGCTTTAAAGAATTTTGTGGGTAAGGTTTAGACATGAAAGTTGAGTTGGTGGAGTGGCTTGGGCTTGGAGGTGACGATTGGGCAGGTCTTGGGTTCGAACTGCCGAGGTTGCGCCTTGGAGTTTTATTTTCTTTTGCTTTAGAAAGGGAATCGGCCTAGGAAGGCCTTATAATTAAATGGTGAGGTTTTATGACATGAAAGTCAATTGGGAGGAATGGCATGGGGCGTTGAAAAGGGGGCTACGGCAGTTGCTCCTTTAGGTTCCAGGTTCGAACCAAAGAAACAGCAGTGGGCATTTTATTTTTTTTATGCAGCTGGCGTGAATGGGAGGGTGAGCTAATGGCTACATGTAGGACTCTTAAGGTGATAAGGATAAAGCATTGTTTCCTTTTAATTTTCGGCTGAAGAGTAGTATTATTAGTATTTTATTTTCATTATAATTGTTGAAGAGGTGATTAGGAGATTAAAAAGAAGATAAATATTATTGTTAGGTGATAATTAAAAGCCTAAATTATCCCAAAAGGAGGGGTGTTGGCCGAATATAGGACTCCTTGGGAGGCCATCCATATTCGGTTTTGTATAGCAAAGAAGTGCAAAAAAATTCATCAAGTTCTTTTCTTTTTTCTCTCTTCAATAGTGCTGGCCGAATTCTCCCTTGATACATTGCCAAAATTGTTCAAAATTTCCAGCTTCTTTTTCTTCTACTTGGCCGAACCTACCCCCTCTTCTACTCAAAATTTCAACCCTTCCATCTTGTGTTGACCGAATCTCTTAGGGGCTGTCAACTTTTCTTTTGTAGTTCTCCAAGTGACATAGTGTTAACAGCAAGGTGCATTGACGGAGCCATCGGGAGTTGATTCTTCAAAGGGATCTCGACAAGTCAAGTAATAATTTTGGGATTTCGAGTCTTAATCAAGTGACGACTTCGGGATTTGTTTGGAAATAAAATCCGTTTAAGGGTCAAGGATTTAGCATCGTAGATCGGATTTTCGGGATCTAGGAATTTTGGTAGTGACAGGTGTGTAGAACTCTTTACACACTTTATTAATTCACATTGCCATATTGTTGCCTTTTTAATCTTTTTGGTAGTGATTAGCTTGTGGCATAATCATGGTTTCCGGGTAAGTCCCTTATTACTTTGTCTATGATATTTGATTGAGTTTGCCATCATATGTTGTTAAATGATATGTTGTACATAATGCATGATATATGGGATTATGATATTGTTATGTAAGCATGATGATGGTGGGATTGATGAGAGGAGGGGGATGATCTTATGGACTGTCACCAATGGTTTTGACCACAAGATGGGTTGCCCCCATCGGATTTATTGTGACTTCGGTCACCAGTGGTTTTGACCACACTGTTGCTAAAATTATGACTAAGTCCCAATGGTTTGGTACCACCAGTGGTTTTGACCACATTATGATATTTGTGACCTATGGTCATCAGTGGTTTTGACCACACGATGGGTTGGCCCCATCATTTGATTTGTGACTCTAGTCACCAGTGGTTTTGACCACACGGGGTAGTAAAGGAGTACGGATGGTTAGTGGGGTTGCATATTTGCATGTTTGTTAATATTTTGTGTATGAGTTACATTTTTGGGTGGGGGATTTACACACTGAGTCTTGGTGACTCACCCCTTCCCTTACTATTTTGCAGATGAGTAGATCGCGGAGATGGAGCCGGAGAGGACTCGAGGCGGCCATGCTTATCGTTGGATTTGAATTTACTTTGTTATAGTTAATATTACTTATTTTCTAAGTCTTTTTATTTTGGGTTGTAATAAGGCCGCTAATTATTTTTTTTGGATGTTTATTTTACTGTTAAATTTTACTTATGATATATTACAAATGATATTTATAAATGTTAAGTGAACCGGTTAAAAGTAACTTTTTCAAACTTAATAACTTCTACGGGTTTTCAAAGATGTTACCATCGGGTAACAAACTACACCAAATCAATTATAACCTTGACAAATTTTAAAGTTTTACATGATCAAACATTTTAAAAGGGTTCATCAACCCAACCATGTTTATGAAAATAATCCCAACTGAGTTTTATCAAGCCCCGATTTAATACCTTAGCCACATTTTAACAAGTTTTCACCAGACACTCAAAATGATTCAAATTATTTTACTCCGTGACATACCAGATCCGGTCAGGACTCATGGGCTGGGTTTGGGGTGTTACATAGGCTAAATAATAAAAATAAAGTGAGTATTAGTACTTTTAGTTCCTTTGGGTTTGATAATCCGGTCTTGCCTAAGCTATACTACTGTTCGATAGGTACACTTGCCTTTAATCATTGTTAGAGTTAGTCTCAAGGTTCGATCTCATTCATTATAAATTTTAAAGCTCTAATTTCAGTGATAAAGTTTTTGCCACCGTTGCCGGGGAACTGAAATATTAAGAAAGCTCTATTTTTATTACTTTAGCCACTATTTTTATTATTTTAGTATCTTTTGCTAATTTTATTTTCTTCATTATTTTTTTTCCTAGCAGGTACCTCTAGTTTATGACTAGAAGGAACCCGATAGGAACTTTAGAATATGTTAGTGAAATTAAAGCTACCGCTCGAAGGAATCATAGAGAAATTAGGTGAGCCCTAAATTACGTAGAAGAAGAGCGAAAAGATAGATCCAATCCTACTGAAGGGATGGACGAGAATAATCCACCACGAGATGTGGAAGAAAACAATGCTCCATGTACTATGTATGATTATGCTAAACCTTATTTAACAGGAGCTGAATCTAGTATTATTAGGCCTGCTATAGCTGCTAATAATTTTGAATTAAAGCCTAACACAATACAAATGATTCAACAATTTGTTCAATTTGATGGTTTGCAGGACGAAGACCCAAACACTCATATAGCTTTTTTTAGAGTTCTATGATACTTTCAAAATAAATGACATTTCTGATGATACCATTCATCTTTGGTTATTCCCCTTTTCATTAAGAAATAAAGCCAAACAGTGTTTGTACTCGTTACCGCGAGGATCAATCACTACATGGGACTAAATGACCGAAAAATTTTTATTGAAATATTTCCCACCGGCCAAAACGGCCAAATTACGGAATGATATCTTTTCTTTTGTGCAGATGGATTTAGAGACATTATATGATGCATTGGAGATATACAAGGATCACTTGAGAAAGTGTCCACACCATGGTCTACCCTTGTGGCTACAAGTCAAAACTTTATATAATGGTGTAAACCCCTCAACGAGGCAACTAATCGATTCAGCTGCCGGTGGAACCCTGAACAACAGAACTCCTGAAGCCGCCTACGAGTTCATTGAAGAGATGTCACTAAATAACTATCAGTGGCAAGTTACAAGGACAAAACTGACAAAAATAGCCGGAGTTTACAACCTCGATGCAGTGACCATGCTGTCAAATCAGGTAGAGTTGATGAATAAAAAGCTTGATAGTTTATGTTCCTCGCAGGTACACCCAGTCATGCAGTGCAACGCAAGTGGAACCGTGGCAAATCCTGAGTACCCACCCTACCAACCAGACGCAGAAACCGAACAGACAAACTATATAGGTAATAATTTCAGATCCAATAACAATCTTTATAGTAACAACTATAATCCACGTTGGAGGAACCACCCAAATTTTTCATGGGGAGGCCAAGGGATTCGAGGAAATCAAAGACAACAACCTCCTCCAAATTTCCAAAATCAACCATACCTGCAAGAGAAGAAGCCATGCCTCGAAGAGATGTTAACAAAATTCATGGAAAACATAGAAAATCGCTTCCAAGAAATTGAGAAAATAATTAAAAGCAACGAGAGCCGAATCGAGGAACTTACTAAGTCAGTTAGGGAAGCCACTAATGCAGTCGAACAACTAGCAAAGCTAATGTTAGAACTACTGCAAGGACGTTTACCAAGTAACACTGAGAATAACCCAAAGGAGCAAATTCAAGCCATCTCAGCTAATAACAGTAAAGGGTTAGAGGAACCCATTCCAATACAAGAAAATAAGGTAGACGACAGTAAGGTAGAGGTAACACAGGAAAAGCCAAAATTGGTAATCAAGGAGTACCAACCTTGCATACCTTATCCCGAAACGATGAAAAGAGACGATTCAGAGGAACAGTTCGGTAAGTTTCTTAAACTCTTAAAGAAATTACATATTAACTTACCTCTTCTCGAAGCTCTTTTTCAAATGCCAGACTCGAAGAAATTTTTAAGACAGCTCTTAATGAACAAACACAAATTAGACGAAGAGCACCACGTGGAATTCAACGCAGCATGCTCAGTAATGTTACAGAATATACTACCATAAAAGCTAAAAGATCCAGGGAGTTTTACAATTCCATGTTTAATTGGTAGTTTAACTATTGATAATGCATTAGCTGATTTAGGGGCAAGTATAAATGTCATGACTTATACATTGTTTAAACAACTAGGTCTAGGGAAGCCCAAACAAACTAGGATGATAATTCAATTAGCTGATAAAACTATTAGAATTCCTAGGGGCATTATCGAAGATGTTCTCGTAAAAATCAATAAATTTGTTTTCCCAGTAGATTTCATTGTCTTATACATGTATGAGGACAATTAAATTCCCTTAATTTTAGCAAGACCTTTCCTAGCAACTACCAAGACTAAAATTGTTGTTGCCACAGGCGAACTCATACTTTATGTAGGTAACAAATCAATCAGTCTTCAAGCTATTGACTCGGCCAAGACAACAATCGATGAAGGTAAGAAAGACAATTCATTGGATAAATAATTTGTTCAACTTTCATCGCAGGAAATACCACAAGGATACAACCTCGAGCAAAATCTTAGACCCCAACGTAACAAAGAAGAATTACAAAAGGAACGAAGCATAAGGGTTGACAAACTAGAAGAGCAGAAAACACATGACAAAGAACAACCGGACCCACACGAAGTAACACCAGAAGAACCATCAGAAGAACTCGTAGGAACATCAAATCACTTCAAAATAGGAGACCAGGTGCTGCTCGA
This sequence comes from Gossypium rotundifolium, assembly GCA_025506655.1. NCBI lineage: Eukaryota > Viridiplantae > Streptophyta > Magnoliopsida > Malvales > Malvaceae > Gossypium > Gossypium rotundifolium. Next base: position 18,663,993 of record CP106724.1, on the reverse strand, counting down.
CAAAGTCGATCCTCGCATTATCACAACAGACTTGAACGTAAGCAAGGAAATTCCTCTTAATGTGCACGATGTCTTCCCCCATGGAACAGTCAAGGTAAGAAATCCAACATTCAGCACTTTTAAGGTAAACACTTCTCGACTTGAACCTTATCAAGAAAAGAAAACTTTAAGCAAGAGGGAAGATATTCAAACCTTTAAACCTCCCTAATTTTTCTAATGCAAGGAAAGTTCGGCTTAAGACTATAAACTAGCGCTTCTGGGAGGCAACCTGAGTACTAACACTATTTACTTTCAAATTTATTTTCAGTTTCTTTCCCTTCCTTCTTTCTTTCCTTTTAAACTAACCAGAAGTGCAGAAGTTCAAGGCCACATGACCTTACACATGGTTGTGCCCGTAACTGTGTGGACCACTAGAATAACCGTATTGACACAACAGAGGCCGTGCAAATCAGTCCCACCACCCCACGATGTCACAGATCCAACCACTCCTACACGGGCACAGTAAATTGGCACAGCCATGCTCTACAACCGTGTGAAGCCACTGACTTCTTAGACACGTGACAAACACGCCTATGCTACCTAACCATACCAACACACTGCCTTTCCAAGAACAGGCGTGGCACTTGGAAAATGGGCGTGGGTGAGCAAACACTCCTAGACACACGGCTGTGCAATACGGCCGTGTAATTCAACACACCCTCGGTCCATGGGTGTGGGCTCGTGCCAGATTTGAGACCCTATTTAAACCCCACAACCCTCCTCCTTCTCCCCTCATTCTTCTGCCTTTTTTTCTTTCTTTCTTTATAAAAAGTGTCCAAACTCTTGAGCTACACTAAAATCATGCCGAAGAAGCGTAAGAAGGCAAGCATTATCTCCTTAAAGGAGGCCCTAGCACATAAGTTCATGCCGGCCGCTTCATTCAGACACCAAGCCAAGGGTCTTTTAGACCATTTAAATTCTTCTTTATGTTTATTTTCCCCTTTATCCTACTTATCTATAATTCTCTTCTGCTTAATATATTTCAAACTCTTTTTGTTTCTTGGTTTTTGGTTCTAAAGGCTGCTTGGGAAACACGCACCATAGCCTTAGAAGTCACACCCACCTCGCGAACCATCCAACAATAAGGACTCCTTAGTCCATTAGTCTTTTCCTTTAATTTCAGTTTTCTTCTTAGTCTCTGTTTATTTTCTGTCTTTAATTATAGTATTAGTATATTATTAATATTTCTTTAGATTTTTTGGCTATATCTTTGCAGGCTACCCAATTTCTTTATCTAGCATAAAGCTCATCAGTAGACACCCCACCAGGCCCATAGAAAACACCACCACCTCCTCCTCCACCCACCTTTCACCATGACCTTGGCCAACTCCAGAAGTCATCCAAAATTCAAGAAGTGTTAACTATCCCCTTCTCTTTTGATTACATTATTGGTTATCTATCTTTGAACATTGAGGGCAATGTACATCTTACATGTGGGGGGTAAAAGTACGTAACTTTTTGCCTTATTCTCAAATCATGAATTTTAGTCTTGTTCCTAAGTAAGTCTCTCATATTATTAATTACGGTGAAATTTGTAATGATTTATGATTTTTATTGATAAGCTCTTGAGTAAGTCATTGATAATTGTGCATTGATGATTTATACGTGAAGAATACTAGAGAATCAAGCATGATAAGTCTATTTTTCAAGAATCAAAAAAAAAAAATTCTAGGTTGTTGAACTAAATTTGAATATTACCTTGAAGTTCAGAATTTACAGGATTGATGTCAAATACCCATAATTTTTGTGAGATTTGAGCCTTATAGAGTATATATTCTTTTTCATGCTCACTTTATTGATTATGAGTGTGTCAACACTGAATTGTTATTCTAGAACTTGCCTAGATTGTTCATATCGAGACAGCATTAGTGATTTGATATACTGAGATGATCCTACCTTCACAAATTAACCCTTAGTGAACCCATTTGATCCTAACGACCTTGTTTTATTGAATTACCCGCTTAATATTAACCCAAAACCTTTTGTATTTGTTATCACCATTCTTTTTTACTACCCTTCTATCGAGAATTGATTTGATCAGTTACAGAATTAGTTTATTTCAGTTGATAAAGTCCTTTCTTTATTATGTATTTACTTTAGTTTGTTCTTAAAAAAAACCAAAGTGTATTCAAGCTTTAAGCTTTAGTATATAATTAAAGGAGCTTATGCATTTAAATTCCAATTGTTGAAGAAGAGCTCATATTAAAAGTGTTATCAATAGTAGTATTACAAGTTTCAAAGCAATCATTTATCTTCTAGTTCATTATTCTTGTTAGGTAATTGGTTAGGGCAATCTCGATTTCAAACCTTCTAATTTAGCCTTTATCCACACCTTTAACCTAAGCCCCGTTACAAACCTATTAAAAGACCTTTTGATTTGTGTATCATCTCATATTACAGTGGTGGAGATTTGATTTTCAGGCAAGCCTATGGGATTAACTTTTCAGGTTCGACTTATGAGAGCTTTTCTTGAAACTTAAACACTTCGAGTGATTTGAGTGAATCTTTAGTGAAACCGTCAATCTTTTTCGGTTTTGAATTAAAGGTAATTATTTAGATAAAGGGAGACACCTATGTTTTCGTGCTACAAAATATTTGACTTAGAATTGTTTGAATCTTTAAGAGTCTTTGAGTTAAAATATCCATGTATGAATTATCTGTGAATTATGATGAGGCATTGTTGATAGGAATTGTGAATTATGGAAAGTTCGTTTTAATTGTAAGTTGAGAATTTTGCTTGAGGACAATTAAAAGCTTAAGTGTGGGGGTATTTGATAAACCGTAAAAGCAATAAATTTTAGGCCCATATTTAGTATGCTTTTGGATGGTTTAGTCCTTGTTTTATGTAAAAAGGTGCTCTTAATCCTTTCTTTTCATGTTTTTACTCAGGAAAGCACCGGAGGACAAAAAGAATGAGAAACGGGCTTAAAACAGGCCAATTTGGGCCAAAAAGAAATCGACACGGCCTGGACTTTAAGTCACATGTCCGTTCCTTGACAATTAACTAAGACACGGCCATGCCACGATTTACACAGTTGTGCCCCAATCGACAAAATCGAGACACGACCTGAAAATGATTTACACAGGCGTGTACCATGGCCGTGCCCCTGCCTCAGGAGAGAACAATTTCTCTTGGATTTGGATACTTTGAGGCAAAGAAACACATTACAAAGCCTATTCAAACATAGAGTAGGAAGTATACTTGAATTGGGACACTTAAAGGCCAAGTAAAGCATTCTAAAAGTCTATATAAACACCCTAAATATAACCTGAAAGGGGGCGTTAGGCGGTGAGCTAGGCCAAGGAGCCGAGCCAGAAAAATCACGTCTTGTGGGATCACTCGAAGATGGCCAAGTGGATCCATCTCAAAGAGCCAGAATTATACTCAAGATAGCGAATTTGTCCTTCAATTCCTTCAGGGTTTTTAGGAATTTTCTATGTTTTGTTTTATCTTTTCTCTTGAGATGTTTTCTTTATTTGTTATGAACTAAACCCTTCAAATACCCGAAGGGGATGAAACCTAGATGAATTTTGTTATTGATTTCTGAATTATATGATAAATACTTAGTTTGTTCTTAATTACGCATGCTTAGTCCAAATCTGATGTGCTTAGGTGGAGGAGAAATAGACCCTGCTTAAGAGTAGATTGAGCATAATTAAGTGGAGTTGATCGCACGCCTAGAGATAGGGTGACGAGATTTTGCCGGATTATGGTGAAACCTAATATGGGAATCCATATATCGATTTACTGCTATTCTAGGGGGTTATTATAAGCGAACGAGAATTCCACTAATTAACCTAGGGTTAGACGTTATTTGCCTCGATAGAGGGTTTAATATACGTTAGGGAGTCTTACGGATCAAACTAAGTAAATAAATCATATGGTTCAGTATTAAATAACAACTGAAGTCTAGGTGGATTTTTCCTGAGGGTATCGCCGTAATCAATTGAGTTTTCTTCAAGTTATTTTCCAATTCTTTCTTTTTCTCTTTGTGTCTTTAGCTTAATAGTTGTTAAACTAGATTAAATCAACCAATCACTCCATATTTTAGGCTAAATAATAAAAAGAAAGTGAGTGTTAGTACTTTTAGTTCCTTTGGGTTCGATAATCCGATCTTGCCTAAGCTATACTACTGTTCGATAGGTACACTTGCCTTTAATCGTTGTTAGAGTTAGTCTCAAGGTTCGATCTCATTCATTATAAATTTTAAAGCTCTGATTTCAGCGATCAGTTGTTCCTACCAGCTTGTCTGGGGGTTCCTTCAGTTTCACTTCATGTATTCGTAGTTTCTCTTTAAAGTGTGTCTTCCACTCTTCTAGTTTGTTGACCTTAAGGCTTCGTTCCTCATGTAATTCTTCTTTATTGGCACGAGGTCTATGATTTGGCTCAGGTTTGTGGCTTCATGGTGTTTCCTGTGGTGAAGTTGAACAAATTTGTTATCAACTAAATTTACTTTCTCACATTCATCAGTCGATGTTCTAGTCGAGTCAAGAGCTTGTATACTGATTGATTCGTCACTTATACGAAGAATAAGTTCTCCTATACCAACATCAATTTTAGTCCTAACAGTTACTAGAACGGGTCTTCCTAAAATTAAAGGAATCGAATTGTCCTCATCCATGTCTAAAACGACAAAGTCTACTGGGAATACGAATTTATCAATTTTGATTAGAACATTTTCTATTATACCCCTAGGAATTTTGATAGTTTTATCAGTTAATTGAATGCTCATCCTAGTTTGTCTGGGTTTCCCTAGACCTAGTTGTTTAAACATTTTATAAGGCATAACATTAATGCTTGCCCCTAAATCAGCTATAGCATTATCAATATATAAACTACCAATTAAACATGGAATTGTAAAACTTCCTTGATTTTTTAATTTCCATGGCAGTTTATTTTGTAGAATTGCTGAGCACATTGAGTTTAGCTCCACATGCGATGCCTCATCTAGCTTCCGTTTGTTTGTCGACAGCTCTTTTAAAAATTTTCTATAATTAGGTATCTGTGAAAGAGCTTCGAGAAATGGTAAGTTAATATGTAATTTCTTTAAAAGTTTAAGAAACTTACCAAACTGTTCCTCTGTGTTGTCCTTCTTCATTGCTTCAGAATATAGTATACGAGGTTGGTACTCTGTAGTTGCAGGTTTTGGTATATCATGGCACACCTCAACCTTACCTTCACTTACCATAGGTTCTTCCCTTGGATTTGGTACGTCTAACCCTTCAATATCTTAAATGGCTTGATTTTTCTCTCTCTGGTTAGTTTCAGTATTGCTTGGAAAGCTTCCCTGTGGTAGTCTTGAGATCAACTTAGCAAGTTGTCCAACTGACTTAGTAAGTTAACCAACTTGGTTCTTGATCCCTTCAATTGATGTTTTTCGATTCTTAAGGGTGGTCTTGGTGTCTTAGAGACGGGTATCTGTGGCTGCCATGAATTTTGTCAACATCTCTTCTATGTTCGACTCTTCTTCCTGTTGGTGAGGTGGTTGTTGAAAATCTAGAGGGATTTTCGGTTTTTGGCTATTTTGATCATCTCACGAGAAATTGGGATGATACCTCCAACCTGCATTATAAGTGTCATTATAAAAATTATTTTGTGGTCTAGAATAGTTACCCGTATAGTGAGCTTGCTCGTTTTCCATTCCAAATCCGTAGGGTGGGTACTCAGGATTCACCACGCCTCCTAAATTCGAATCATATTGTATTTCTGGGTGTACTTGTGAGAGACTATACGAACCATCAATCTTTTTATCCATCATCTCTAATTGATTAGATAACCTGGTGACCACGTCGAGGTTGAAGACACTGGCTACTTTAGTAGGAATTGTCCTCATTACTTGCCACTGATAATTATTCAGTGCCATCTTTTCTATAGGCTAAAATTATCTGCCAAAACCGAATAAAAGAAAAATTAGCAAACTAAAAAAAATAAAAATTAAATTGCAAAAAATAAAAAATATATAGAAATAAAAAAAGATGGCTAAAGTAATAAAAATAGAGCTTTCTTAATATTTTAGTTCCCCGGCAACGGCGCCAAAACTTGATCGTCTGAATTGTCGAGTTTTAAAATTTATAATGAGAATGATTGAACCTGGAAACTAACTCTGACAACGACTTAAGGTAAGTTCACCCATCGAACAATAGTATAGTTTAGGCAAGATCGGATTGTCGAACCCAAATGAACTAAAAGTACTAATACTCACTTTCTTTCTATTATTTAGCCTAAGTATTAAATGAATTGGTTGATTAAATCTAAATTTAACTAACTACTAAGCTAAAGATGCAAAGAAAAAAAGAATGAATTGGGGAAATACTGTTGGAAAAACTCAGTTGATTACGACGATACCCTTTGGAAGAATCCACCTAGACTTCACTTATTATCTAACATTGAACCAGATGATTTATTCACCTAGCTTGATCCGTAAGATTCCCTAATTTATTTTAAACCCTCTCTCGAGGCGAATAATGTCTAACCCTAGGTTGATTAACTGAAATCTCTTTCTAATTAAAACCCCTAGAATCGCATTAATTCAATCTATGGACTCCTATATTAGGTTTCACCCTAATCCGGCAAAATCTTGTCACCCTATCTCTAGGCATGCGATCAACTCCGTTTAATTATGCTATATCTACTCTTAAGCAGGAACTTTTTCTCCACCACCTAAGCACATTCAACTTGAATCAATATCCCAGAAATATTGACACAAGAATTAAGCACACATAATTAAGAACAAACTAAGTATTTATCATATAGTTCAGAAAACAATAACAAGATTCATCTAGGTTTCATCCCCTTCAGGTATCTGAAGGGTTTAGTTCATAATGATAAAATAAAACATCTCAAGAGAAAAGATATAACAAAACATAACAAATCCCTAAAACCCCCTGAAGGAAGTGAATGAGAGATCCGCCGTCTTGAGTAGAATTCTGGCTTCTTGAGATGGATCAATTGGCTATCTTCGAGTGATTCCAACGAATCTGGCCTTCTGGCTCGGCCCTTTGGCCTAGCTAACCACTGGCACTGGCAAAAGGTTTCTATCGAACCCCCTAACGTCCCCTTCAAGTTGGCCTCTAGGTTCTTTGTATAGGCTTTGAGATTCCTTATCCTAATTCAAGTATAATTCCTACTCGGGTGTTTGAATAGGCTTTGGAATGTTTTTCTTTGCCTTCAAGTATCCAAATCCGAGTGAAATTCCTCTTGGCTGCGACAGGGACATGGCCATGGCACACGCCCGTGTGAATCGATTTCAGGCCGTGGTCGAGTCTGCTGAAGAGACACGCCCGTGTGTTTCGAGGTCCATGCCGTGTTCTGGTAATTTAATGAGGCATGGCCGTGTAGTCTTGGGCCCGACCGTGTCGATTTCTTCTTTGGCCCAATTTAGTCCGTTTAGGCCTATTTCTTGTTCTTTTCATCCCTAGGTGCTTTCCTGAGTATAAAACATGAAAAGAAAGGATTAATAGAACCTTTTTACATAAATCAAGGGATAAATCATCCAAAAGTATGCTAAATGTGGGATTACAATATGTTACTTTTACGGTTTATTATATGCAAAGACTGATTGGAATGACTCTACTAATCAATAAGTACAAGGGATGAAAGAACAAATGATAAGGTTGAATAAACAATCCATGATCCAATGACCCTTTGAGGTACTGTAAAATACATTTGACAGCCTCTAGTCAAAAATGAAATATTGTGGTCAAATGTAGTAATAGAATGAGGGCCGGCAACCTCAATCTTAGAAAAAGAATATACTACTAACAAAGATAATGCCCATCGAAATGATGAAAATAACTTGACTGAAACCAAATAAGACTGACATGATCATCTATAAAGAAAGTCGGCACACAGGACTGAGGAGTTGACCCCTTTAGAAATAGAAAACAAAAAGGGGTGCATCCTTTTATGCACCTTTTTCTGCTTTAGAGTCAAAATGAACAACAAAACTTTTCAATTCCCATTCCACTCAAGGAAACGTCCAATTCAATTCTTAACGGATAGATACTAAGCTAATTAGAAAAAACATACTTTCGACCTCAGGAAGCGGGGTAGTGATGCTGATTATTCATAACATAATTCAAGTCGGAATTCTAGGTGAGAGAAAATATCTCATGAATTGACTTTAGTTTAGGAGTTTCAAAGTCGATCCGAGGAGTTGAAGACTTTAGGAGTTGTAGCTACTCTGATCCGCCCGTTGGGGTTTCAGACTCGGCCAATACATCAGCTTAGTTAGGAGCTAAAGGAGAATAGTGAAAACTAGAAGCTAGAAGACTAAGGCCTAGAGACTAGAGAAAGGGTGTTATAGTTATAGAAGAAGATGGCGCTTGTCTTTCTTTCAATAGTCAGATTACGCCTTTCCTCCACCACCAGCGACAACTAAGGCTTCACCCGCAATCGAGTTCTCGGTTTTACCTAGAAAAAAGAGAATAGAATCCCTTGAGTTAACCGTTGGAGAGGAATCAGAAATTGAACCTTTGGCGATATTCTCCCCCACACCCGTTCGGTAGTCTACTTCGGTTACAACACTCTTTCCCCTACGATCCGGGGCTAGCTTTGCTTGCTTCCCTCTTCCTCGGGAAAGACCTTGATTAAAAGTAAAGGAATAATAATTGGCGAATCGGCTTTCTTTGTCTACGAATAGGCTGCCCAAAATAGGGTCTTTCGGTCGAGCCAGCTTTCCTTTTCTAACCACCGCCTTTTTCTTTCTTTAAAGGAAAAAGATGAAATGCGCGAAAGAATAGAGAAGGAAAGAGGATGGCAGTAGCTCCGGTGCTATCCCATTGGCAGCCGGTAGCCGAGTCCGAGTCTTCATTTTCACTTCTTTATTTATGATGAGAGAGCTGACCCCGAATCCTGCTCTTCTTCCAGGAATCCGTCTTTGCAAGACTGACCCATAGATCAAACTCAGACTAGGGACTTAGATAATGCTTATTGCCTGCCCAAGGGTTAAAGATCAAATCAGAGTAAGAGGTGCCGGTAACACCTATAGGGCTCGCTAAATAAGTAGGAGAGAGAGTCCCATCCATCGAGGATAAGATCTGACCAAGCTTGACTTAGAACTCCTTATCTGACTCCTTGTACAAGCCGCATCATGGCTACCCTCCCCCTATCTCTTTGAATCATACGGACTACCTTGTGGTTGGCTGACCTTAGCTTCACAAGGATACTATTCTAACTCACTGGCCTTTGGCATCTATGCTCCTCAATAAGATCGTTAGTTGGGCTCGCTACTCTCTTGACGTGCTACCAAGACCACTCTCTTCTCTCTTGTTCACCAGAAAGGGGCCACTGAGGGATAGGAAGCAAGGGGAATGGGGCAAGAAATTGAATTTAAATCAAAAGACTTTCCGGTTTACTTATAACTTTGTCTTGTATAAACAAGACTTCTTTGTCTTTCTCTTACTGAAAGTGATCGTGTGTCAGAGTCTTAAAAATTTATATAATGAATGATCTAGCCTAAAAACTAACTGTGACAACGACTTGAGGCAAGCACCCTATCGAACAGTAGTATAGTTTAGTGGCAAAACCGGATTGTCGAACCCAAAGGAACCAAAAGTACTAATACTAACTTCCCTTTTATTGTTTAACCTAAGAATTAAAGGAATTGTTGTTTAACCTAAAATTAACTAACTACTAAACTAAAGATGCTAAGACACAGAGAAGGAATTGAGGAAAAAACTTGAGGGAAAAACCCATTGATTAAGACAATACCTAAGGAAGAATCCACCTAGACTTCACTTGTTATCTAACTCTAAACCAGACGATTTATTCACTTGACTTGATCCATAGGATTCCCCAATTTATATTAATGCCTCTCTCGAGGCTACTAACGTCTAACCCTAGGTTGATTAATTGAAATCTCTTTTTAATTAAAACCCCTAGAATTGTATTAACTCAACCTATGGACTCCCATATTAGGTTTGACCCTAATCCGGCAGATTTTCGTCATCCTATCTCTAGGGTTGCGATCAACTCCGCTTAACTATGCTAGATCTACTCTTAGACAGGGTCTATTCCTCCCCTGCCTAAGAGCATAAATTCTTGAATCAATATCCTAAAATATCAAAACAAGAATTAAGAACACATAGTTAAGAACAAATCAAGTATGTATCATACAGCTCAGAAAACAATAACAAGATTTGTCTTAGGCTTCCTCCCCCTCAGGTATTTGAGAGGTTTAGTTCATAAGTATAAAAGAAAACATCTCAGAAGAAAATATAAAACAAAACATAAGAAAAACCCTAAAACCCCCTGAAGGAAATTGAAGGGGAGATCCTCAGTCTTGAGTATGACTCCGGCTTCTTAAGATGAATCAACTGCCTTTCTTCGAGTGAATCCCATAATTCGCCCCTCTGTCTTGGCTCCTTGGTCTTGACATGTATAATCGAAGCAAGTTCTAGAATAACAAATCAATGTTGACACACTCATAATAAATAAAGTGAGCATGAAAAGAATGTATGCTCTAAAATGTTCAAAATCTCACAAAAATTATGGGTTTTTTATGATAATTTTGTAAATTTTAAACTTCAAGATAATAATTATGTAACACCCCAAACCCGGTCAATACACCACGACCGAATCTGGTATGTTACAGGGAAAAAGGTTTTTGAGAGGTTTAGGTTTGAGTTTAAAAGTTTGAGGAAAACACTCCGCTAAAGTTTTGTATTTGAAGAAAAACTTGAGTAGGTTAGATTGAAATCTGATGATGTATTTGAAAACCCGGGAAATTTTAAAACTTACTCCGATGGGTAGACAAAACAGGTTTATCTCGTTAAGAAGTTTGAGTTGTTTATCATGGTTATAAAAACATTGGGTCTTAGTAGAAAATCGTGTTTAGGTTAGAAAACATTTGAGTTCTTCTTTATTCCAAATCTTAGTGTGATACCCGATGGTATAGTTTAAAATATCGCTTTTGTACTTGAAATCGTTGTCTTTCCAAGTTTTAGCACAATTTAACCCAATTAATTTGTTAAGGCATATTATAAATCCACTTTAATCATAAACAAAACATAATTTAAAAAGGCCATTTACAAACCCAAATAGTAATAAAAACTTAAGTACCAAATTTCATAAAAATCGAGCAAATCTTTATTTGAGCATGGCATGAGCACCTCGAGTCCATCCGGTTCCATGTCCGCATCTAAGTGTCACTGAAAAAGTCAAAGGAGAGAGTGAGTCGCAAGACTCAATTGCATAAATCCCTCTCCAGTATAACATGCCAACACACATATCATAATGAATAATGCAAGTAATGCACCGATCCTAACCAACCATATCACCTTTTCTACCTCGTGTGGTACCAAACCACCGGTGGTGCTAAACCTTTGGTGACCCAAAGTCACGATATCCATCTTGTGGTACCAAACCCTTTGGTGACCAAGTCACAAATAATCCAATGATGGGGCCAACCCATCGTGTGATACCAAATCACTAGCGACGATCCCGTATCTCATAAGTGGGGCCAACCCACGGTGGTGTCAAACCATAGGGACGAGTCGCAATGAGGTGCCAAACCTCCGTGTCCCAAAGACATAATATGATACCAAATCACCGTGACCGTAGTCACAAATCCGATGATGGGGCCAACCCATCGTGTGATACCAAATCACCGGCGTCAATCCAGATAATCAAGCGTGGGGCCAACCCACCGTGGTACTAAGCCATGGGACGAGACATTTGAGGTGCCAAACCTCCGTGACCTAAAGTCACAAAATACGTGGTACCAAACCACTGGAGGTGCCAAACCTCTGGTGTCCCAAAGACACGGATATCATACTCCCCCTCCTCTCATATCACCCAAAAGCATATCATACTAAATGCAAAGTCGTGCAATCATGCTATCATGCTCACATGCTTAATATGGCATCTCAACGAATATACACCCATAATCATGATGTCGTATGTCATCACATATTTCATAATGAAACGGACTTACCCGATTCTGTATCCATACCTCAATGGGTATCAAAATAGTCAACCACACTGTTTCATTTACACAAACAGGTTATCACATTACTTAGTTAAGATAGTGTGTTGGTTTACACACCTGATATATCGTAAGCCTCAATCCCAAAGAACCCGATCTAAAGCCCTCAATCCTCTTGCTTCTAAAAACAATCGGCCAACTATGGGTTAGTTCCTTAAACCATTCGGCCATAACCCCTTAAACCAAAGGGTTGCGTTAAGCCTTACCTTAACTTGATTTGGTTTTCCACCCAACTCGGATCCAACAATTGTTTCTCTTAAAACAATCGGCACACCCTGATAAAAGAGCAATTAATCTCTTAACAACTTGACTTAAAGAAAACTAAACGAAATCGAATACAGCACTAGCTCTTACCACTACTTACCGTTTGACTTCTCCAATCGGCTACTCCAAAATCCAAAGGCCCTAAATAAAACGATTACCAAAATAAGTGATTAACTCATTTTAATAGATACCGCAATCGGCCTTAACCAAATCCGACTTGACATAGAACAAGGGAAGAAAAGAATAACATTCGGCCTTGCTTACCTTCTCTAGCGATTGAGCAACCACCAAGATTGACCTTACACAAAGAAAGAAGCAAGAGAAAGTTGTAAAGAAGAAGGAGTTGCTATTAACCACAATGTAAATGGGAAAAAGAAGAAGATGCTTTCGGTTTTGAGAAGAAACGGAAATGGAGGAAGGTATTTTCAGTTTTGGAAGAAGGAAAAAGAGAAGGTGTTTTGAAAAAAACAACTTTCGGCTATCAAGGCTTCAAAGAAAGAAAGAAAATATATGAGAGAAAGAAAATACTAGTTTCGACTTAGTGAAAATGGAAAAAGAAAGAGGGAGATAGGAGGGTATATGGTTCGGCCAAGGTTAGCAAAGAAATAATAGCTTGAGCACTCCAAGAACATTCGGCTGCTACTAAAAAAATGATTGAAACGACAAGCAAATTCGGTAACACTTGGGGTTTCGGTTTCAAGGATGAATGGCAAAGAAATATGGTTTCGGCTTAGGCTATTTGCAAGTGAAGAGCTTTGCTAGCTTTTGACTAAACGAAATCAGCTTGTTTGACAAAATGGAAGGCTTACCAAAAGACCAAAAGAGAGACTTGTTGACACTTAGCTAAAACCGAAAATGCACAACTTGCCAAAAGAAATTTCGGCACTCTCCTCCCTAACTTACCAACCGGCCAAGCTCCCCCAAACACTCCTCAAAACCGGCCAACCTCCCCCCATTCACTCCCAAACCACAAATTCAAATAACTATGACCAAGTCTTCCTCCTATTTTCACTCTCCACCCACCGTTTGAAAGAGTTGACAAAGTCCAAGGCAGAGTTTGAACTGCCTACAACTCTCCTCTCCTTGGCGTCAAAAAGTAAGACAAAAGGGTGGCCACTTGCAGACTTGAACTCAAGACCTCATCCCCTTGCACTTTGACGCCAAACGATGCTCTAAGTGGCGCATGCTTTGCCACTCCACCAGCTCCTTTCTTGTGCCACAATTCAACAAATAAAATATATAACCCCCAACTCCTTGACTCCTATCACCTAAAGCCCAAAACTAAAATTTTACCACCTACTCAAAGCTCACTCCTAGCCTACAACTAAGCCCCAAACTACACAAACCACAACATAGCAAGTCATTAACATGCAAACAATGCCAAAATAAAATAGCCCTTAACCCGGATATTACGCTTCTACCCCTTAAAAATAATTTCGCCTCGAAATTACAGTCGTCAAGAGTTTGGTATTGGTGTCTCATCGTATCCTCGGGTTCCCACGTAGCTTCTTCCACGCCACGATTTCGCCAAAGAACCTTATCCAAAGGCACAGACTTCTTACGCAGAACCTTCACATCCCGATCTAAAATCTGTACAGGCTCTTCCTCCATGGTCATATCTGGGTTTACCTCAATCTCTCCTACTGTCACCACGCATGCGATGGATCCGAGCGATAACGCCAAGCATCGAAACGTGGAACACGTCATGAATTTGACTTAGCTCTGCGGCAACTCGAAATGATATGCAATCTGGTCCCACTCGCCTCAAGACCTTATACTACCCAATAAACCTCGGACTTAGCTTACCTTTCCTCCGAACCTTAATACTTTCTTCCACGGTGAGACCTTTAGGAAAACCCGATCTCCCACAAACAAATTCAATATCTCTCCGCTTAAGATCGGCATAGGACTTCGCGGTCCAAGCTTCTTTCAATTGAGTCAATCGACTTAACCTTGCCTCGGTCTCAAAGAACCAACTCGGTCCCAACAAGCGACGCTCACTTAACTCGTCCAACAAGTAGGTGAGCGACACTTCCTACCGCATAACGCCTCATAAGGTGCCATTTTGATACTTGCTTGGTAACTATTGTTGTAGGCGAACTCATTAACGGTAGATATTCCTCCCAACTACCCTCGAAATCCAAAACACACCTCGCAACATATCCTCCAAGATCAGATAACCTTTTCGATCGCCCGTCGATCTGCGGATGAAATGCCGTCTTTGAAATCTAACAGTGTACCCGAGCTCGATGCAACGCTTTCCGAACCTTGACGTGAACCTCGGATCCCTATCCGAGATGATCGACATGGCACCCGTGTAGTCTCACTATCTCGACACATATAGCTTCGCCAACCTCGAAGTGAGTAATCCACCTCACCGAATAAAGTGAGTGATTTAGTCGATCGATCCATGATTACCCAAATCAATCCTTCTTGCTCGGTGTAAGCGGTAATCCACCGATTTAAATCTATAGTTATCCTTTCCCACTTCCATCGAGGATCTTCTTTGGTCAAGCAACCCGGACGGTAGTCGATGCTCACCTTGACCACCGACATGTCGACACTTCCCCACAAACTCGATTACTTCCTTTTTCGACTTACCACCGTAACTATTCTCCGAGGTCCCTATACATTTTGCTACCTCCGGGATGCATAGCGAGGGCTGCTATGTGCATCCCAAGAATCTTTTGCCTTAACTCGTAATCTCTCGGCATACAAGCCTTCCCCGAAAACACAAAGACTCCATCACCCGACACATGTAACCCTCCAAACCATCGCTCGCACTTGTGTCCTCTCGCGACTCGTAACCTCATCCAACAACTATTTTTCTCTCGATCCGCTCAACCCAAGTAGGCTTAACTCGCACTCGCTGAGAATACTCCGTCGTCATACAAACTCAAGTGGGCAAACAACGCCTCAACCAAACAACCTTACGGCTCAACGCGTCTGCCACAACGTTAGCCTTGCCCGAATGATACTCAATTGAGCAATCGTAGTCTTTCAGCAGCTCAATCCATCTGCGCTACCTCAGATTCAAGTCTTTCTGAGTTAGAAGGTACTTCAGACTCTTATGGTCTGTATAGACTATCGATCTCTCTCCGTACAAGTAATGCCTCCATATCTTCAAGGCAAAAACTACAGCCGCTAACTCCAGATCGTGCGTTGGATAATTCACCTCATGTGGCCTCAACTGCCGAGATGCGTAAGCCACAACCTTCCCTTCTTGCATCAAGACACAACCCAAACCCAGATGTGATGCATCGCGAAGACATCGTGAATTCCTTACCACCTCAAAGTTGAATCGTAACCGAGCTTCACCAAAATCTTCTTCAACTTATCGAAGCTCTCCGCCGCTTTCACCCAAATAAATGGAACCCTTTTCTCAATAATTTAGTCATCGGTCTTTGCGATCAAAGAGAAACCTCTACAAATCTTGGTAGTATCCGCCAAGCCCAAAAACTCAATCTCGGCTACTAACTTAGGCGGCTTCCAATTCAAAACAACCTCTATCTTACGAGGGTCCACTCTAATCCCTCGCCAGATACTACATGACCCAAGAACGCCACCTCCTAAGCCGTAACTCGCATTTATGAACTTCAGATAGAGTCAAGCTTTCTCCTTAGAATCTGCAATACCACCCAGAAATGGGCATCATGTTCCTCCTCGGTCCTTGAATATACCAAGATGTCATCGATAAAACCACTACGAACTAATCTAGATCTTTGTTGGAACACCCTATTCATCGATCCATGAAGGTCGCCAACAAGATTAGTCAACCCGAACGGCATAACTAAGAACTCAAAGTGCCCATACCGAGTACTAAATGCCGCCTTACGATATCGCCTCCTTTACCCTTAAGCGGTGATACCTGGACCTTAAGTCGATCTTCGAGAAAATCGACGCTTCTTCAAATTGATCAAACAAGTCATCTATCCAAGGCAAAGGATACTTGTTTTGATCGTCGACTTATTCAGTTAGCGGTAGTCTATACACATCCGCATAGTACCGTCTTTCTTCTTTACAAAGAGTACCTGGCACTCCCAAGGCGTAAATACTTAGCCTCGATAAAGCCTCGGTCCAATAACTCCGGATCTCGAGCCTTAAGCTCCACTAGCTCTTTAGGTGCCATCTCATGACGGAGCAATAGATACGGGCGCAGCTCCGCAATGATCTATCCCGAACTCTACCTTCCGATCCGTGGCAAACCCTAAGCTCCTCAGAAACACATCCACAAATTCCCTAACTGTCTGAACCGTCTCCACAGTAGACTCCTTAGCCTCCAACGCGTACACATGAACCACATATGCTTCATAGCCCTTTTTGACCATCTTCTCGGCTTTTAGAGCAGATACCACATTGGATAGATAATTCCTCCTATTACCGATCAGAACTACCTCATCACCCTCAGCTGTGCTCAGAACCATGCGCTTAGCCGCGCAATCCAACTTCGCCTGGTGCTTAACCAGCCAGTCCATCCCAAGAATCAGATCGAACTCCCCAAACGGTAGTTCCATCAGATCAGCCTCAAATACTACCCCTTGGAGTTCTAGAGGTACGTCTCTATATAGTTTATCTACCACTACAGAGTGACCTAGAGGGCTTATTACGGTCATCTGCCTAGAAGATATTTCAGAATCTAGATCCATGGTCTTCACTATGCTACTTGCAACATATGAATGTGTTGAACCCACATCAATTAAAGCGATAAATGGAGAACCAAAGATTAAAAACGCACCGAGAATGACGTCCAGGTGCGTCGCCGCCTCCTCTCGGTGCCTCGCAAAGATACACCAACCCCTACCGTCGGCCTCGAACTACTGCACCTCGCCGGTGCTCCACGGCCCGACTAGACCCATTACCTCCTCTCGCCATTACCTCGGCCCCTCTGCGGTGGTGGTCTATTATTTCTATATCGAGTACGGCCCGATTCTCTAATCAATCCTAGCCAACTTATGTGGGAGTCCCTCACACGGTGGTCCAAATGAGCCACACTCAAAACAAACCTCTACCATCGGTCCAACATCCTCCACAATGAGCCTTCCCACAATGGTTGATCATGGCGCGGTCCACGCCTAGCAAGAATAAACCTACCTAATCGATTCAAATTTATTCGGTCTAGCCCTTTTGCTGATTACTTGACGACCCGAAGATCCAAAACTCCTCTTGTGTTTGTTCCTATCCATACCCCGCCTCACGACTCCTTAATACCCTCACCACCTTTGCCTTTTCAACCGAACCGCAGAATTCACGCCCCTTTGGGCACAATTATCAACCTTAATTCGTCTCGCAGCCATCCTCGAAATGAACACACCTCTCGTGTTCAAGAGCCACCATACCACGCATACCGACTCACCTCGTAAATTTCGCCTCGACTCGACACGGATTTGCTCCTCGAACTAACCTCGTAAATGCTTTTCACGCTCATTAATGTAATTAGCCCCACGCACTTTTTTTTACGATAAGTAGCCCGTAAATAGTCCCAAGTCGATCTTCAATTGCAGTACCGTTCCAACAAAGGAGCCACCATCGGTATGACTCATCTCGAGAAGTGATACGATCCCTTTAATTTCTCTTCAGCAGATTAGGTCCAGATCGTCCATGATCTGCTCATTGCTTCCACCAAGATTTAGCAAAGGCTGGAGCAACACCGAGACACCTCGAAAGAATTCAACCCGTTTGTTCAAGTCGCCAGCATGATTTCCTAGCTCCTACACCTCCACCTACTCCAGGCTACCCTTTCTAACACTCGCAAGATCACCGTGATAATCGTGTCATCCCCACCGATCTTGAAACTCACCACCTCCGGTGGGTATGAACCCAGATCTCATTTCTCGACCCTTGACCGAACCCACGGGTTCGTAAACTATCATCCTACCGCGACCTCGCCCACGCACCACGCCCACCTCGGGTAATCATGATTAAATCTTATTCGATTTAAAGAATTTTATGTATCAAGAATTATTCCATCGCTTAAAAGCAAAGTCTTATGGATATTGCTTATTAAAGAAGTTTCGTTTTTATGAGTCCACAAGGTCCTATCGGTTTCAGAAGGTAGTCTTACTATCACTAGCCATTCAATCACATCTCATCAATATCATTATCACAAACAATAGTACGGGGTACTTACCTGGGCGGATTGGTGCCGGAGACTCGGTGCCATGCCTTTCATACCATACTTTTAAAACAGAATACTCAAAAACTATAGTTTTAAAACATTTTGGGCCTCGGGCCCACAGCCGAGCCTTTGAACTTAGCTCTGATACCACAAATGTAACACCCCAAACTCGGTCAATACACCATGACCGAATCTGGTATGTTACAGGGAAAAAGGTTTTTGAGAGGTTTAGGTTTGAGTTTAAAAGTTTGAGGAAAACACTCCACTAAAGTTTTGTATTTGAAGAAAAACTTGAGTAGGTTAGATTGAAATCTGATGATGTATTTGAAAACCCGAGAAATTTTAAAACTTACTCCGATGGGTAGACAAAACAGGTTTATCTCGTTAAGAAGTTTGAGTTGTTTATCATGGTTACAAAAACATTGGGTCTTAGTAGAAAATCGTGTTTAGGTTAGAAAACATTTGAGTTCTTCTTTATTCCAAATCTTAGTGTGATACCCGATGGTATAGTTTAAAATATCGCTTTTGTACTTGAAATCGTTGTCTTTCCAAGTTTTAGCACAATTTAACCCAATTAATTTGTTAAGGCATATTATAAATCCACTTTAATCATAAACAAAACATAATTTAAAAAGGCCATTTACAAACCCAAATAGTAATAAAAACTTAAGTACCAAATTTCATAAAAATCCGAGCAAATCTTTATTTGAGCATGGCATGAGCACCTCGAGTCCATCCCGGCTCCATGTCCGCATCTAAGTGTCACCTGAAAAAGTCAAAGGAGAGAGTGAATCGCAAGACTCAATGCATAAATCCCTCTCCCGGTATAACATGCCAACACACATATCATAACAGAATAATGCAAGTAATGCACCCGATCCTAACCAACCATATCACCTTTTCTACCCCGTGTGGTACCAAACCACCGGTGGTGCTAAACCACCGTGACCCAAAGTCACGATATCCATACTGTGGTACCAAAACCACCGTGACCAAGTCACAAATAATCCAATGATGGGGCCAACCCATCGTGTGATACCAAATCACTAGCGACGATCCCGTATCTCATAAGTGGGGCCAACCCACGGTGGTGTCAAACCACGTGGATGAGTCGAATGAGGTGCCAAACCTCGGTGTCCCAAAGACACAATGTGATACCAAATCACTGGTGACCGTAGTCACAAATCCGATGATGGGGCCAACCCATCGTGTCATACCAAATCATTGGCGCCAATCTCAGATAATCAATCGTGGGGCCAACCCACCGTGGTACTAAGCCACGGGACGAGACGCCGAGGTGCTAAACCTCCGTGACCTAAAGTCACAAAATACGTGGTACCAAACCACCGGAGGTGCCAAACCTCCGTGTCCCAAAGACACAGTGTCCCAAAGACACGGATATCATACTCCCCCTCCTCTCATATCACCCAAAAGCATATCATACTAAATGCAAAGTCGTGCAATCATGCTATCATGCTCACATGCTTAATATGGCATCTCAACGAATATACACCCATAATCATGATATCGTATGTCATCACATATTTCATAACGAAACGGACTTACCCGAATCCGTATCCATACCTCAATGGGTATCAAAATAGTCAACCACACTGTTTCATTTACACAAACAAAGTTATCACATTACTTAGTTAAGATAGAGTGTTGGTTTACACACCTGATATATCGTAAGCCTCAATCCCAAAGAACCCGATCTAAAGCCCTCAATCCTCTTGCTCCTAAAAACAATCGGCCAACTATGGGTTAGTTCCTTAAACCATTCGGCCATAACCCCTTAAACCAAAGGGTTGCGTTAAGCCTTACCTTAACTTGATTTGGTTTTCCACCCAACTCGGATCCAACAATGGTTTCTCTTAAAACAATCGACACACCCTGATAAAAGAGCAATTAATCTCTTAACAACTTGACTTAAAGAAAACTAAACGAAATCGAATACAGCTCTAGCTCTTACCACTACTTACCGTTTGACTTCTCCAATCGGCTGCTCCAAAATCCAAAGGCCCTAAATAAAACGATTACCAAAATAAGTGATTAACTCCTTTTAATAGATACCGCAATCGGCCTTAACCAAATCCGACTTGACATAGAACAAGGGAAGAAAAGAATAACATTCGGCCTTGCTTACCTTCTCTAGCGATTGAGCAACCATCAAGATTTGGCCTTACACAAAGAAAGAAGCAAGAGAAAGTTGTAAAGAAGAAGGAGTTGCTATTCGGCCACAACAAAAATGGGAAAAAGAAGAAGATGCTTTCGGTTTTTGAGAAGAAACGGAAATGGAGGAAGGTATTTTCGGTTTTGGAAGAAGGAAAAAGAGAAGATGTTTTGAAAAAAAACAACTTTCGGCTATCAAGGCTTCAAAGAAAGAAAGAAAATATATGAGAGAAAGAAAATACTAGTTTCGCTTAGTGAAAATGGAAAAGAAAGAGGGAGATAGGAGGGTATATGGTTCGGCCAAGGTTAGCAAAGAAATAATAGCTTGAGCACTCCAAGAACATTCGGCTGCTACTAAAAAAATGATTGAAACGACAAGCAAATTCGGCAACACTTGGGGTTTCGGTTTCAAGGATGAATGGCAAAGAAATATGGTTTCGGCTTAGGCTATTTGCAAGTGAAGAGCTTTGCTAGCTTTTGACTAAACGAAATCAGCTTGTTTGACAAAATGGAAGGCTTACCAAAAGACCAAAAGAGAGACTTGTTGACACTTAGCTAAAATCGAAAATGCACAACTTGCCAAAAAGAAATTTCGGCGCTCTCCTCCCCAACTTACCAACCAGCCAAGCTCCCCCAAACACTCCTCAAAACCGGCCAACCTCCCCCCATTCACTCCCAAACCACAAATTCAAATAACTATGACCAAGTCTTCCTCCTATTTTCACTCTCCACCCACCGTTTGAAAGAGTTGACAAAGTCCAAGGCAGAGTTTGAACTGCCTACAACTCTCCTCTCCTTGGCGTCAAAAAGTAAGACAAAAGGGTGGCCACTTTGCAGCTTGAACTCAAGACCTCATCCCCCTTGCACTTTGACGCCAAACACATGCTCTAAGTGGCACATGCTTTGCCACTCCACCAGCTCCTTTCTTGTGCCACAATTCAACAAATAAAATATATAACCCCCAACTCCTTCAGCTCCTATCACCTAAAGCCCAAAAACTAAAATTTTACCACCTACACAGGCTCACTTCTAGCCTACAACTAAGCCCCGAAACTACACAAACCACAACATAGAAAGTCATTAACATGCAAACAATGCCAAAATAAAATAGCCCTTAACCCGGGATATTACAAATTAGATTCAGGTAAACAACCTAACAAAATTTTAATTTTTGAAAATAGACTCATCATGCTTGATTCCCTAGTATCTTAAAGTTTAAATCATCACTGTATAATTATCAATGACTTAATCCGAAACATATCAATAAAAATCATAAATCAACAGGAATTTCATTCTTATTAGTGATATGGGAAAATTACTTAAGAACAAGACATAATTCAGGAATTTAAAAAGTTAGGCATAAAATTCACCCCCCCCCCACACACTTAAGATGTACATTGCCCCCAATGTACAAGGATAGAAAATGATTAGTAAGAAAATCATAAGTTTAGGGGAGAAGTGAAACTTCCTGAATTTTGAATGGAGTTAATAAAGAGAAACAGGATAAGATTGAGTAGAGGTGAACGTGGGGTGTAACACCCCAAATCCGGCCCAGAAGTTAGGCCCAAATCTAGTGTGACACATTGAAGAAACGTATAAAATATTTGAAATTCGTACTAAAATAAGTTTTCTTAAAATCAAGAAAAAACAAGTTTGATTTGAGACATTTGATAAAATTCTACTAACCTCGAAGATTGATTGATAAATCGATAGATTTGAACTAACAATCTTATAAAACATGACTTTTGAAAACGACGTTGAAAATTCGAAGAAGATTTCCATGTTAAAAATATTTGTAAAAGTTTATTATGAAATTCATTTGTTAATCGATTTTGAAAAACCTTTATTATGATTTTAGAAAATTTCATTTAAAGTAATTTGAGTAAAATATAAACACGTTAAACATAAAGCAAAATAAAATAATCTAGAGGCCTTATTACAACACATAACCCAAAATAGTAAAGTAATAAAGTAAAAAAAGTAAGAAACTAAAGTCCAAATAAAACCATTTCTGAAGCATGGCCTCTACCGAGTCATCCATGGCCTCAAGTCCTCGTCACTGAGCATTACCTACAAGGGTTAAGAAAGAAAGGGGGTGAGTTACAAGAACTCAGTGTGTAACCCACTTACCATTATTCACTGGGCCAAAATCCCATTAAGTATTTATTGGGCCAAAGCCCATTTACCATTATAACATAATAACATGTATATAATATGCATGTGATATGCAATTCCCAAATCAAACCTAGTTTTCCATCCGCTACACACCACCGTACCAACCAACACACTGTAAGCGCTTTAGTCACCCACCCCGCCAACACACCAAACGGGCATTAAGCCATATATCAAGCAGGGCATTAAGCCATATATCAATTTGTGGACAAGCCACCAGAATTTTATAGCAAAGCTACCAGAACTTCTCTTCGTCAAATATCCCAACCCATGAAAATCATGTATATAATACGCACATTCAATTACTACAATTCATTCATATAATTATTACAAACATACGACCCATTATAAAATTTTCACAATCTGGCCCATATCACATTTTGGCCCTGATAACTCATATCACATTTGGCCCATATATCAAAATGTATCAGATTGGCCCATTAATCAATATGTCTATTTGGCCCATAAGGCAATATGTCAATTCAGCCCATTAAGCAATTTCGTATTTCGGCCCATTAACACTTTAGAAATCGGACCAATAAGGGCATTTCCATAATTCGGCCCATAAGGGCATTTCGTAATTTGGCAATTGTACCCGCTAAGGGTAATTCGGTAATCTTACCCACTAAGGGTATTTCGGTAATCTTACCCACTAAGGGGATTTCGATAATTTACCCTCTAAGGGTATTATGGTAATTTCGTAACCAAGGCTTAACTACTAATTTGGGGCATAAAAGTTTGAAACTGTCCATCTGCGTCATACTGACTAAATTGACCATAACTCGAGTGAGAAATCTTGAAATCTAAATCCGTAAATTTTCCTTGAAACTAGACTCATATATCTCCTTATTAAAATTTTTCCAAAATTTTTGGCTTAACCATTTAGTACAGTTTATTCATTAAAATTTCCCTTGTTTCACTGTCCAACAATTCTAACCTCTCTTACCCAAAATTCAAATATCTCACTGTACAATTTTCATATGTTGTTCCCACTTGTTTCTATTGAAAATAGACTCATTAGGGAATCTTTACATATAAACTATATCTCTTAATTCACTTTTTACAATTTTATACAATTTTTCCAAGACAGATCAGGGAACCACGAAATCATTCAGAACCAGTCTCACTAAAATTAACATATCTCAGAATATAAAATTCATTTTCATTCTTTGTTTCTTCCTTATCAAAATAGACACAGTAATCTTTGATTTGATACCTTATTCACTTATTAATTACATTTCTTCTACTTTTCATGATTTTTCTAAATCACGTCACTGTCACTGACCAAAACTATTTTATTACAAAAAACATGGTTACCACTATGAACCTACGCGCCCCTGAGTGATCTCGGACGCCGATTCCCAGTTTTCCTCGGTACTTCGACCAAATCACATAACATATCATACAAACTTTCAGAGAGATGTGAGATTACACACCTTGATTTCGATTTCCTAACGAACCACTCGTCGTTGACCTAGAACAATACCAACAAAAAGTTAGCCTCGGATTTCTAAAAGATTTCATATCACTTACACTTAATCACTTACCACTATATCCGAAGGTAGAAATATATCGAGTGATTTGTCCCTAAAACATATAGTCAATTAGTCAAAACTTCAATCCGATTTGCACCATAGCCGAATAGAGATATAACGAAAAATCCAAAAATGATCCCCCTTACCTTATCGATATTGGATCCAATTACCACCGTTTGACTTCGGCTAGAACAATACACGGTCTCCCACTTAAAGCACTACGAAAAGAGAGTGATTAAAACATGAAGAAGTGGAGGATAACACCATTTTGGTTCACGATCACGATTTCTGACCGAATAGTGATAATTACTTATTCGGCTAAAGAGAAAAGAATATGATCATAGAAAAGAATTCACTTACCAATTTAATCGAATAAGGAATGTCATCTCAAACGAGAAATAATTTATGAAGGAGTGATTGTGGATTGTGAGTTTTGGATATGGAAGAAAATGAACAAGAATAGTTTCGGTTATGAGGGTATGGATTAGAGGAAAAAGATAGTAGAGTTAGAGAATTTCGTGAAAAGAAAAGGAAGGTTGAGAAGGGGTGCTTATCAAATTTCGGTTTTCAAGAGAAGATGAATGAAAATAGTTTGGTCACAATGGTTTGGTACCTATGGCAACAAGAAAGAATTGAAGAAAAGAAATGCTCACTAATGGCTTGAAGTTTTGGCAAAGATGAGAAGAATTTTTGAGAGAAAAGGCATAAAAATGCAAGAAGGAATTTGATCAACCAAACACCAAAGTTTCTACCAAAACACTAACAAAAATTCGGCTACGCCTCTTACACCCAAAACCGTCCACATACATAGCCAAAAAGGGTCAACATTTTGCCACCCATACTTTCCATAACATCTTCCTTGAAAAATGCCACTTGTTCCCCTTACTTTCCCCTTTTTCATGATTTCTTTCCTCAGCTTCATTCTTTCCTATTCTCTTTAGTCATCTTGCCATAAAAATAAAAGTCCACCTTGCCATAATTACATGCTTGGCCGACACTTAGGGAAAGAGTGCAAAAATAATAGTCAAAATTGCACACAAAGGGATTTGAACCTCTTCCCTCAAAGTCCATCAGTTAATGCCATAACCTCTTTACTAATTTCTCATTTATGCTAACCATTTATTCATTTATTTCAATAAGCCTTGAAGCTACTTACCATCTCTCCTTAAAGTGCTAAAATACCAAATTTTTCATAAGGCCCAATTAAACCTAAAACTTCATAGAAACCCCGTAAACTCCAAATTCACTTAACTAACAAGTCTAATTTGCAATAATGCCATTCTCTTGTTCTCAAAATTTTAAACATTCCTACGCCCAAGGCCGATTGCGCCCAATCCTACTAAGCCCAATTTCAGGATGTTACAATTCTACCCTCCTTAAAGAAATTTCATCCTCGAAATTTTCAATCAACTACTAAACGTATCGCTCATATCACATCACTAAGCTTTTGCTGCGCACTCTGATCTTAAAAACCACAATGTACTTTTAACAAAATCTTGAATCCTCTTTCACACAACCAAACATCTAACCACAAAAGCAAACAGTTTTCTACCATTTATACTTAGAATTTTCTACATTCAATCTTCACGTCCAGCCAAACATACCTGACTTGATGGTGATGTAACAATCCCGAGCCTTATGCTCCTTAGACCCGCATCTCAAGCATGCTCCTAACCTCCTCCAGCATTCTCCCGGATGATGCCTTCTGCAATAATCGCAAGCCGAAAAGTTTGGACGTGCCTTGACACGCTTCACAGAACAAGACTGTGACCCTAAAGAACCATGATCTCTTTTCTTCTTATAATCCATAGACCCAAGTCGAAGTGCTTCACTGATTTCCTTAACCTCCTTCAATACCTTCTTAACTATCTGAGTCAGCTCATCAACCCCACCTCGATCATGAGATCCTGTCTCAGCCACTAACGATGTCTGCGTCTCCCTTTCAGGCACATGCCTTGGTGCCGAGGATCTAGCCCTAGCACCTCGGCCTCTACCACGTCCACGTCTACCGCGTTCGCGTCTTCTAGTGCTCATGTTCACTGAGTCGATATAATCTTGATTAAGAGTTTTATGAATCATTATGCTATTCGATGTTTATTAAACGATGTTTTATGGAGTATGGGTAGAAAAGTTGTTTTCAAGAGTCAAATCCGCATCCTAGAGTCTCAGTCTCTATAGTTTCAACTCCTAAAGCTAACAGTTCTAGAGTATTCTACTTTGTAGAGTTTTCGTATCAAAATAATTATAAAATGAAAATAAATACTTGCTTGACTTGGTGCCGGATACTCGTGGTGCCATACTTCCTTTAGAACACATATTTATAAATCAAAATTCTAAACAGCTTTGGAAAATGCTTTTGAACCCAAGCCACGGCTGAGTTTTACAACCTGGCTCTGATACCATAAAATGTAACACCCCAAACCTGATCCAGAAGTTAGGCCCAAATCTGGTGTGACACATTGAAGAAAACGTATAAAGGATTTGAAATTCGTACTAAAATAAGTTTTGTTAAAATCAAGAAAAATAAGTTTGATTTGAGACAGTTGGTAAAATGCTACTAACATCAAAGATTGATTGATAAATCGATAGATTTGGACTAAGAATCTTATAAAACATGACTTTTGAAGACGACGTTGAAAATTTGAAGAAGATTTTCGTGTTAAAAATATTTGTAAAAGTTTATTATGAAATTCATTTATTAATCGATTTTGGAAAACCTTTATTATGATTTTTGAAAATCCCATTTAAAGTAATTTGAGTAAAATATAAACACGTCAAACATAAAGCCAAATAAAATAATCCAGAGGCCTTATTACAACACATAACCCAAAATAGTAAAGTAATAAAGTAAACAAAGTAAGAAACTAAAGTCCAAATAAAATCATTTCTGAAGTATGGCCTCTACCGAGTCATCCATGGCCCCAAGTCCTCGTCACTGAGCATTACCTACAAGGGTTAAGAAAGAAAGGGGGTGAGTTACAAGAACTCAGTGTGTAACCCACTTACCATTATTCACTGGGCCAAAATCCCATTGAGCATTTATTGGGCCAAAGCCCATTTACCATTATAACATTATAACATGTATATAATATGCATGTGATATGCAATTCCCAAACCAAACCTAGTTTTCCATCCGCTACACACTACCCATACCAACCAACACACCTGTGGGGAGCTTTAGTCACCCACCCCGCCAACACACCAAACTGGGCATTAAGCCATTTATATCAAACTGGGCATTAAGTCATATATCAAACTGGCCATTAAGCCATATATCAATTTGGGGACAAGCCACCAGAATTTTGTAGCAAAGCTACCAGAACTTCTCTTCGTCAAATATCCCAACCCATGCAAATCATGTATACAATATGCACATTCAATTACTACAATCCATTCATATAATTATTACAAACATACGACCCATTATAAAATTTTCACAATCTGGCCCATATCACATTTTGGCCCTTATAACTCATATCACATTTGGCTCATATATCAAAATATATCAGATTGGCCCATTAATCAATATGTCCATTCGGCCCATAAGGCAATATGTCAATTTAGACCATTAAGCAATTTCGTATTTCAGCCCATTAACACTTTACAAATCGGCCCAATAGGGGCATTTCCATAATTCGGCCCATAAGGGCATTTCGTAATTTGGCAATCGTACTCGCTAAGGGTAATTCGATAATCTTACCCACTAAGGGTATATCGATAATTTACTCTTTAAGGGTATTTTGGTAGTTTTGTAACCAAGGCTTAACTACTAATTTGGGGCATAAAAGTTTGAAATTGTCCATCCGCGTCATACTGACTAAATTGACCATAACTCGAGTGAGGAATCTCGAAATCTAAAAATCCGTAATTTTTTCCTGAAACTAGACTCATATATCTCCTTACTACAATTTTTCCAGAATTTTTGGCTTAACCATTTAGTACAGTTTATTCCTTAAAATTTCCCTTGTTTCACTGTCCAACAATTCTGACCTCTCTTACCCAAAATTCAAATATCTCACTGTACAGTTTTCATATGTTGTTCCCACTTATTTCTATTGAAAATAGACTCACTAAGGAATCTTTAAATACAAATTATATCTCTTAATTCACTTTTTACAATTTTATACAATTTTTCCAAGACAGATCAGGGAACCACGAAATCATTCAGAACCAGTCTCACTAAAATTAACATATCTCAGAATATAAAATTCATTTTCCTTCTCCGTTTCTTCTTTATCAAAATAGACATAGTAAGATTTGATTTGATATCTTATTTACTTATTAATTTCTTTTATCCTATTTTTCATGATTTTCGAATTCACGTCACTGCCACTGACCAAAACTATTTTATTACAAAAAACATGGTTACCACTATGAACCTACGCGGCCCAGAGTGATCCCGGATGCCGATTTCTAATTTTTTCGGTATTTTGACCAAATCACAGAACATATCATACAAACTTTTAGAGAGATATCAGATTACACACCTTGATTTCAATTTCCTAATGAACCATTCGTTGTTGACCTAGAACAATACCAACAAAAAGTTAGCCTCGGATTTCTAAAAGATTTCATATCACTTACACTTGAATCACTTACCACTATATCCGAAGGTAGAAATATATCGAGTGATTTGTCCCTAAAACATATAGTCGATTAGTCAAAACTTCAATCTGATTTGCACCATAGCGGAATAGAGATATAACAAAAAATCCAAAAATGAACCCCTTACCTTATCGATATTGGATCCAATTACCATCGTTTGACTTCGGCTAGAACAATACACGGTCTCCCACTTAAAGAACTATGAAAAGAGAGTGATTAAAACATGAAGAAGTGGAAGATAACATCATTTTCGATTACGACCACGATTTATAACCGAATAGTGATAAATACTTATTCGGCTAAAGAGAAAAGAATATTATCATAGAAAAGAATTCACTTTTCGATTTAATCGAAGAAGGAATGTCATCTCAAACGAGAGAGAATTTATGAAGGAGTGATTGTGGATTGTGAGTTTCGACTATGGAAGAAAATAAACAAGAATAGTTTCGGTTATAAGGGTATGGATTAGAGGAAAAAGATAGTAGAGTTAGAGAATTTCGTGAAAAAAAAAAGGAAAGGTTGAGAAGGGGTGCTTATCAAATTTCAGTTTTCAAGAGAAGATGAATGAAAAATAGTTTGGTCACAATGGTTTGGTACCTACGACAACAAGAAAGAATTGAAGAAAAGAAATGCTCACTAATGGCTTGAAGTTTCGGCAAAGATGAGAAGAATTTTTGAGAGAAAAGGCATAAAAATGCAAGAATGAATTTGATCAACCAAACACTAAAGTTTCTACCAAAACACTAACAAAAATTTGGCTACCCCTCTTACACCCAAAACCGCCCACATACATAGCCAAAAAGGGTCAACATTTTGCCACCCATACTTTTCATAACATCTTCCTTGAAAAATGCCACTTGTTCCCCTTACTTTCCCCTTTTTCATGATTTTTTTTCCTCAGTTTCATTCTTTCCTATTCTCTTTAGCCATATT
Organism: Gossypium rotundifolium; assembly: GCA_025506655.1. Lineage (NCBI taxonomy): Eukaryota > Viridiplantae > Streptophyta > Magnoliopsida > Malvales > Malvaceae > Gossypium > Gossypium rotundifolium. The sequence continues at coordinate 18,634,171 of CP106724.1, read as the reverse complement.
TCCATAAAAATAAATGTCCACCTTGCCATAATTACATGCTTGGCTGACACTTAGGGAAAGAGTGCAAAAATAATAGTCAAAATTGCACACAAAGGGATTTGAACCTCTTCCCTCAAAGTCCATCACTTAATGCCATAACCTCTTTACAAATTGCTCATTTATGCTAACCATTTATTCATTTATTTCAATAAGCCTTGAAGCTACTTACCATCTCTCCTTAAAGTGTGATCGTGTCAATACAGTCGAGTTTTAATATTTATAAAAGAGTGATCGAACCTGTAGACTGAATGCGACAATGATAGAGGTAAGCACACCTATTGAACAGTAGTATAGCTATAATATCCGGGAATTAGGGCTTGTGTATTTTTGCTCAATTGCATGTGCTTGTATGCCTATGTATATTATGAATGTGCTTTACAAATTTTGGGAACAGTAGAATGTAGGAGAATGCCTAAGAAATTATTTAATTTTAAGTTTAAACGAGGGAGCTAAGCCTAAGAGGCCTTAAGAAAATTTGTAGGGGAAATATGCCACTAAAATGGGATTGTTTAAGTGGCTTGGAGGCGCCGCTTAGAGCCTTAGTAAGTGACGCCACAAGCAAAGGGGAAGGGCCTAGGTTTGAATCACAAGGGAAGCAAAAGGAGTTTTATTTTGCTACAAGGATGAGCAAAGAAGGGACAGCATATGGACTCTGGAGGAAGGAGGTATAGATTGGGTTGGAAAGAGTTGGAGATTCGGCTAAGGTAGAGTGAAAAGGGGGATTGAATGGAGAGAGGGAGAGTTGGCCGGCCAAGGGACTCTCTTGGGTGGTATTTTCGGCCAAAGGGTAGAAGTGAGGCCATATTCATTCTTTTCTTTTCAATTGTGCCTCTGCCAAATTCTTTAGCAAATTTTCTCTTCTTCTCTTTTATTTTGTCAAGCCGAAATACCTTGTGTTCTAGCCGAATCTCCATCATCCATCTTCTCCTTTTTCTTTTGCAAATTCACTCAAGCCGAATATATGACATGGGGCATATGGGTGATATGAAAAGGGGAAGTGATTTGGTGGTTTTATACCACAATATCTGAATGTGATGATTCATGTCACAAAAATTCAAATGTGGTGACTTATGTCACAAATGATTATCTGGTGGCTATGCCACAATATATATAAAGGTGATGAGCATGTCGTCTGCAGCGACTGCCTTCGATGATGTGTAGCGGATGGAGGGTCGACTTAGTAGTCCCCACGGTGTGATGGTTGGTACGGGTGATGTGTAGCGGATGGTTATCTAGGTTTGGGTTCAAGTTTGCATCATTGATTATATGTGTTTCATATGTGTGATTTGACATGCCTAAATTGATTGAGAGTTTGTGTTTGGTGGTTACACATTGAGTCTGTTTGACTCACCCCATTATGGGATCTTTTGGGTGACACTCAAGAATGGACGAATTGACAAGAGCTTTATGGTGGCCATGCTCAGCTTAGAAATTATTTTGTTTTGGACTTTCAATACTTAAGTATTTTGGACTATTACGGGATTTGTTTTGATGTGATAAGGCTATAAGTATTAAACTGATTATGCATGCATTTTAATTATTTTTAGTATGGTACGATTTGATTTTTATCAATTTTAAAGTTCAAATAATTTTTCTTAAGAACAAAGATTAAATGTTCTGACACCTAATCAACACAAATCAACTGTTCTTCAAAAACACACAAAAATTTTGGCAAAACTTCAAATAAGTTTCGAAAGATTTTTCCCTAGAAGCATGCCAGATCCGGCCAGGGCTTGTGGGCCGGGTTTAGAATGTTTCAGTTTGGTATCAGAGCCCGGTTCAAAACTTGGCCTTGAGGGCTTTTTGGGCCCAAAACGTTTTCTTTCTTTTAAAATTGGATTTTTCTAAGAAATAAGCAGGTTTTCGGGCATGGCACCTGAGTCTCCGGCCCGAAGTCCACTAGGTAAGTACCCCTAACTCCTCTATGACTTGTATGGGGGAAATCATAGGGATGTAGATTAGTAGATTAGGAGATATTAAACCCTAGGATTAGTCTACTTCAACACCAAGTTACATAAAACTTAAAGTCTAACCAAACAAACCTGTGTTTAAGTCGCTGAGTTAAAGGTGTGGCAACCGTTGTGTGCATGTCTAGGATTGGATTCGGTGGGAGCTTGGTATTTAAGCAGTCCTAATGACTCACCTCCTCACTGCTCAAATCCTACCTGGTGCGTAGTGACGGTTCACCCTAACCAAGAGGACTCAGCCACAGGCTAAACCCAATAATTAAAACCTGAAAGGGACCGTCATCCTATTTTGTGAAATTTCAAAGTTAAACCATGATTTGAAAACTCCAAGTGCCCTTGATTTAAAGAAAACCAGAATACCCCTGGTTTGCAATTGACCAAATTACCCCTAACCTGTACAAATGACCAAAATACCCTTAGTGTGGAAAGTTACCGAAGTGCCCTCAAATTAAAATTTCTAAAAATACCCTTGTTTTGAAAGTCACCAGGAACCATATTTTGTAAAAAAAAATTTACCGAAATCACCCTGGCTTGTAAAATTACGAAAATACCCTCAGCTTATAAAATTACCATTTTACCCTTAAAATTTTCTTACCAAGTATTTCAATTTTGTAAAGATACCAAAAGTCTCTATTTTGCAACATTTTCAAATACCCTAATTTGGAAAATTATCGAAATACCCCTATAGGATAAAATTACGAAAATACCCCTAGGTAGTGGAAAACAACAAATAATGACAACTACAACATTTTTCTGTAATGAACGCAAGTTCATGAATGTGATTGAATGAATGAATTGAGACTGTATGTGTATCAAATCGAAAGAACTACTCCCTAGAACTATTGACCATAAGACTGTTCGTGATAAATCAGTGAAACAAAAACTAATCTATAAAATTCTTAAATCAGATAAACGTAATTTAGAAGTATGAACTCTAGGGGACGTGGTCATAATGTGTGAGGCCATGGTAGAGGCCAAATAACCGTGTCGAAACCTGTTAGGTTAGGACAACGGTCCGAAAATGAGATGCCACCACCACCAGCCACTGATGTGGAATATCGTGATCGACGGGATGATGCGATATCACGAGCGATGCTGTGAGTTTTGGAAAGGGTGGCTGGAGCAGGCGCAGGCATGGGAGCTTGGAAGTCGGTACCTGAGCGACTTCGAGCTAATGGAGCTGAGTTTTTTTGTGGAGTATCCGGTGTGGCACCCAATACGGCTGAGTATTGGTTGGAAGCGACGGAGCAGATTATGGATGACTTGGACCTAACTGTCGAGGAGAAATTAAAAGGGATAGTGTCGCTACTTCATGATGAGTCATACCAATGGTGGCTTACAGTCCGGGAAGGTGCTACCGTAGACGATCTTACTTGGGAATACTTCAAGGCGGCATATCAAAAGAAGTACATTGGAACTAGCTATATTGATGCGCAGAGGAAGGCATTTCTGAGGCTGGTTCAAGGAAATAAGTCTGTAACAGAATACGAGGCAGAATTCCTAAGGCTGAGCCGTTATGCTCGAGGTATTGTGTCGATGGAGCATGAGCAGTGTGTCCAGTTTGAGGACAGACTGAGGGATGATCTAAGATTGTTGATAGCTCCACAGCAGGAGCGAGAGTTCACCGTGTTGGTGGAGAAGGCTAAGGTAGCCGAAAGGATTAAGGACTCGGTGAGACAGAATACAGACCGGAGTAGGCAAAAGAGAGGCTTTGGATCATAAGGGCCTTCAAGGAATGAGCAAAAGAGGCCTAGAGTTGATGGGCCGCGAGGTCAGCAAGCTGCTATTGGAGGGTAGTATCGTACTTATGCCCAGTGTGGAAAGATGCACTTGGGGGAGTGTTGGAAAAAGACGGGAGGATGCTTTAAGTGTGGGTCTAAGGACCACATGATTAAGGATTGTCCTATGAGAACAGAAGGGGGTCGACCAATAAGCCAAGGTCTTAACCAGGCTGAAAGAGGAGGACAGCAGCCACCGCGAGGCCATGGTTCGGTTGGCAGAGGTAACGGTGCTGAAAGGGGATGAAGAACCTCGGGCAGAGGTGTTAATAATACAGAGGCAAGGCAATTGGGTTTGGTTTATGCGGTATGTCGGAGGGAGGACGAAGACGCACCGGACGTCATAACCAGTATGTTCCTTATATTTGGCAAGCCTTACTTTGCTTTGATTGATGTTGGCTCTACCCACTCTTATGTTGCATGTAGAGTAGTTGAAACTCTAGGAATAGCCTCTGAACTTTCTAGTAGGGAGATGACTGTAGTAAGCCCATTAGGTCAAACTGTAGTGGTGAATAAGATGTTTCGGAGTGTACCTTTAGAGCTTCAGGGAGCGGTATTTCTTGCCGACTTAATGGAATTACCCTTCGATGAATTTGATCTCATACTTGGTATGGACTGGCTAGTGGAACATCGGGCTGTATTAGATTGTGCGGCTAAGCGAATAGAGTTAAAGTCACCAGAGGATAAGGCGGTAATTATGATAGGAGAAAGAAGAAACTACTTGTCTAACGTAGTTTCGACATTAAAAGTGATAAGATGGTTCAGAAAGGGTGCAAAGCATTTTTGGCTTTCGTTAGTGCTTTGGATGTGAAAGAAGGGGGAGTTAGTGGAGTTAGAACCGTAAGGGAGTTTGTGGATGTCTTTTCGGAGGAATTACCTGGAATACCTCTGGATAGGGAAGTGGAATTGGGAATTGATTTGCTGCCGGGTATAGCTCCTGTGTCAATGGCCCCGTACAGAATGGCACCCAAGGAGTTGGTTGAGCTCAAGCCTCAGATCCAAGAGTTGCTTGATCGTAGGTTTATTCGACCCAATGTGTCTCCATGGGGAGCACCGGTCTTGTTTGTGAAGAAGAAGGACGAAACTATGCGCATGTGCATAGATTATCATCAGTTGAATAAGCTGACCATCAAGAACAAGTATCCATTGCCAATGATAGACGACTTGTTCGATCAGCTTAAGGGGGCGGCAGTATTCTCAAAGATAGATCTAAGGTCTGGATATCATCAGCTTAAAGTGAAGGTGGCTGACATCCATAAGATAGCTTTCCGAACAAGGTACGGGTATTATGAGTTCTTAGTAATGCCGTTCGGATTGACAAATGCCCTAGCCACGTTCATGGACATGATGAACTGGGTTTTCCAACCCTATCTGGACCGATTCGTTGTTGTGTTCATAAACGATATTTTGGTGTATTCGAAGTCAGAGGAAGAACATGATGATCACCTCCGAGTTGTGTTACAAGTGTTAAGGGAGAAAAACCTATATGCCAAGTTTAGCAAATGCGAATTTTGGCTGAAAGAGGTTACGTTTTTAGGACATGTGGTATCTGCTGAAGGAATAGGGGTGGATCCTCGGAAGATTGAGGAAGTGCTAGATTGGAAGCCACCTAAGTCTGTGGCTGAGGTTTGTAGTTTCTTGGGTTTGGCAGGCTACTACAGAAGGTTTGTAGAAGGGTTTTCATCAATAGCCGCACCTTTGACGAAGTTGTTGAGAAAGGAAGTACCTTTCGTATGGACAAATAAGCAACAAGAGAGCTTTGAAAAGCTTAAGAGAGTCTTGATGAAGCTCCGCTTTGATTGACTGAGGAGGGGAAGGATTTTGTAGTGTCTTGTGATGCTTCCCATACTGATTGGGAGGTGTCCTTATGCAAGACGGAAAGGTAGTTGCTTATGCACCTCGACAACTAAGGCCACACGAGGTTAACTACCCGACGCATTACTTGGAATTGGCGGCAGTGGTCTTTGCTCTTAAGGTGTGGAGGCACTACTTATATGGAGAGAAGTCCGTAATCTACACAGACCACAAAAGCCTTAAATATCTGCTGACTCAGAAGGAGTTGAACCTGAGACAGTGAAGGTGGGTGGAATTGTTGAAGGACTATGATTGTTCCATAGAGTATCACCCGGGCAAGGCGAATGTAGTGGCAGATGCTCTAAGTCAGAAAGTAGTGTCAGATCTAAGGGCGATGTTTGTGCATCTGAGCTTGTATAGCGATGGAAGTCTACTGGTAGAGTTGCAAGTTAAGCCGACGTGGTTGAATGAGGTGAAAGAGAGTCAGTTGGCGGATGATGATCTAAGTGCTAAGCTACGGCAAGTACAGAGTGGGGAGTTGAAGGATTATGGTGTTAACGACGATGGAGTATTATGTTTTAAGGGTAAGGTCTATATGCCAAAAAATAAGGAGTTAAGGCAGAGGATTCTTCAAGAATCGCATGGTAGCCCCTATGTTATGCATCCTGGAGGTAGTACGCTGTACAGAGACTTAAGGGAACAATTTTGGTGGCCTGGTCTTAAGCGGGAAGTTATCAAATTTGTAGGCAAGTGCTTAACGTGTTAGCAAGTTAAGGCTAAACTCCAAGTTCCGTCAGGATTGCTTCAACCGATACAGATTCTGCAGTGGAAGTGGGAGAGAATCATGATGGACTTCGTTAGTGGGCTTCCCCTTATGCCTACTAAGAAGGACTTGGTATGGGTGATAGTGGATCGATTGACAAAGTCCGCACATTTCATTGCAGTGCGGGTTGACTATTCTCTCCAGAAGCTAGCAAAGTTGTATGTGGCGGAGATTGTGAGGCTGCACGGAGTGCCAGTGTCGATTATCTCGGATAGGGATCTGAGGTTTACGCCTCGATTTTAGAAAGCACTACATCAAGCTTTAGGCTCCAGATTAGACTTCAGTACGGCTTTCCATCCACAATCGGACGGTCAATCTGAACGAGTAATCCAAGTGTTAGAGGATATGCTAAGGGGATGTGTGGTAGACTTCAGAGGAAGTTGGGAAGAATATTTACCTTTAGCTGAGTTTGCATACAACAACAGTTATCAGGCAAGTATTAAAATGGCATCGTACGAGGCATTGTATGGACAGAAGTGTCGTACTCCTATATGTTGGACGGAATTGGGAGAAAGTCAGATTTTGGGTCCGAAAATTGTGGCAGAATCAGAGGAAAAGGTTAAGATAATTCAAACACGGTTGAAGGAGGCATGTAACAGGCAGAAGTCGTATGCAAATCTCAAACAGAAGGAAATAGAATTTGATGTGGGAGATCAAGTGTTCCTTAGAGTGTCACCTTAGAAGAAGGTGATGAGATTTGGTCGAAAAGGGAAGCTAAGCCCAAGGTTTATAGGACCTTATCGGGTGTTGAAGCGAATTGGACCGATGGCATACTAGTTGGAGTTGCCTTCGGAGTTGCAGCAGATGCACGACGTATTCCATGTCTCTATGCTATGTCGTTATTGATCGGATCCATCTCATGTAGTACCAGTTGAAGAGGTGGAATTAAGGCCAAATTTGTCTTATGAGGAAGAGCCAATTCAGATTCTGGAACGAGATGTGAAGGTGCTTCAGAGGAAGTCGGTTCCTCTAGTCAAAGTGTTATGGTGTAACCATGGATCGGAGGAAGCTTCTTGGGAGCCGGAAGAAGCAATGCCACAGTAATTTCTAGCCAGGTAATTTTGAGGTCAAAATTATTTTAAGGGGGTAGAACTGTAATATCCGGGAATTAAGGCTTGTGCATTTTTACTCAATTGCATGTGCTTGTATGCCTGTGTATATTATGAATATGCTTTATGAATTTAGAACAAGAGAATGTAGGAGAATGCCTTAGAAATTATTTAATTTTAAGTTTAAAAGAGGGAGCTAAGCCTAAGAGGCCTTAAGAAAATTTGTAGGGGAAATATGCCACTAAAATGGGCTTGTTTAAGTGGCTTGGAGGTGCCACTTAGGGCCTTAGTAAGTAACGCCACAAGCAAAGGGGAAGGGCCTAGGTTGAATCACAAGGAAGCAAAAAGGAGTTTTATTTTGCTACAAGGATGAGCGAGAGGGACTGAGATATGGACTCTAGAGGAAAGAGGTATAGATTGGGTTGGAAAGAGTTAAAGATTCACTAAGGTAGAGTGAAAAGGGGATTGAATGGAGAGAGGAGAGTTGGCTAGCCAAGGACTCTCTTGGGTGGTATTTTCGCCAAAGGGTAGAAGTGAGGCCATATTCATTCTTTTCTTTTCAATTGTGCCTCGCTGAATTCTTTAGCAAATTTCTCTTCTTCTCTTTTATTTTGTCGTCGAAATACCTTGTGTTCTAGCCAAATCTCCATCATCCATCTTCTCCTTCTTCTTTGCAAATTCACTCAAGTGAATAAAACAATAACCCTAGTCGATTGTCCATTAAACCCCAAAAGCCGAAAACCTATTGATCTCTATCTAAGTCTACATAGTCAATCTCGTGGGTTCAACAAGGAGCAATGACTTCATCATAAGGGTAAGGATCAACTATTGATTCTATTCTTTCTTTTCTTTTCTTTAATGAAAGATGAAATCTAACCCCATTAATGTTCATGGTCAAACTATGAAGGAAGTTTTAATTTCTATTGTAGCCGATTTCAAGGAGGCAATCTTCTGGATTGGTGTGATCAAGGTAAGTAATATGTGGTATTCGCCAAGGGCCATTTGTTGTGATTAAAGGTTAGGAATTGATCTAACATGTGTCTATAGGGATTTCGACAAATACCACAACCAAGGATATATTTCTGGGATTTAAGATTCATAAGGTAAGTGACTATGTACATTCGGCCAAGGCCATAATTGGTGTTTTAGATCTATTTCGTATTTATTCAAAAAGCCGAAACTAACCAAGTCCAATGAACTAGTGTTGGCCGATTTCAAGGAAGATGTATCACGGAATTTCAGGATTTGATTAGTAATCAAATCGGCAGCAAGGTAAGATTTAGGTTACGTTAATCCTTCGGGATTTGATTATTTAGCCGAATGGCTTTTTACTGAAGTGCTTAAGGTTGGCTGAATGGAGGAACTAAGGATCTAAAGCATTAGATCGAGTTTTCAGGATTTTAGTGAAAGCGTTAAGTGAACCAAGTGTGTACCCCACACTAACTTTTAATAGATTTACGGCATCAATTTAATATATGTGTTTATAATGATGTGAAATGTGGCCAAAGGTACCATGCAATGGTACAAAGTACTCAGGTACGTAACCTTAACATTATGTTAATAAATGATAGGAATATTTGGAATATGGCACATATGTGAATATTGATAAGAATGTGAAATAAGGCATAAGGCATGATGTTGCATGATTTGTATGACATGGGGCATATGGGTGATATGAAAATGGGAAGTGATTTGGTGGTTTTATACCACAATATCTGAATGTGGTGACTCATGTCACAAAAATCCGAATGTGGAGACTTATGTCACAAATGATTATCTGGTGGCTATGCCACAATATATATAAGGGTGATGAGCATGTCGTCTGCAGCGACTGCCTTCGATGATGTGTAGCGGATGGAGGGTCGACATAGTAGTCCCCACGGTGTGATGGTTGGTAAGGGTGATATGTAGTGGATGGTTATCTAGGTTTGGGTTTGGGTTTGCATCATTGATTATATGTGTTTCATATGTGTGATTTGACATGCCTAAATTGATTGAGAGTTTGTGTTTGGTGGTTACACATTGAGTCTATTTGACTCACCCCGTTGTGGGATCTTTTTCAGGTGACACTCAGTAATGGACCGGGTCGGCAGGAGCTTTATGGTGGCCATGCTCAGCTCAGAAATTATTTTGTTTTGGACTTTCAATACTTAAGTATTTTGGACTATTTCGGGATTTGTTTTGATGTAATAAGGCTATAAGTATTAAACTGATTATGCATGCATTTTAATTATTTTAGTATGGTACGATTTGATTTTTATCAATTTTAAAGTTCAAGTAATTTTTCTTAAGAACAAAGATTAAATGTTCGACACCTAATCAACACAAATCAACTGTTCTTCAAAACACACAAAATTTTGGCAAAACTTCAAATAAGTTTCGAAAGATTTTTCCCTAGAAGCATGCCAGATCCGGTCAGGGCTTGTGGGTCGGGTTTGGGGTGTTTCAATAGCTCAGGCAAGCATATCTTATTGAACCCAAAGAACCTAAAAGTTCTACTACTCACTTTCTTTCTATTATTTAGCTTAAAATATGGAGTGATTGGTTTATTAATCTAAAATAAATGAAATACTTAAACTTAAATGCAAACACAAAAGAACGAAACTTTGGGAAAAGACTTTGAAGAAAACTCAATTGATAAAGATGATACCTTCGGGAAGAATCCACCTATGACTTCACTTATTATCTACACTTTTCAATTCATATGATTTATTTACTTAGCTTGATTCGTGATACTCCCTAACCTATATTAAACCTTCTCTCGAAGCGAATAACGTCTAACCTTAGGTTAATTAGTGGAACTCTCGTTCTCTCATAATAACCCCCTAAGGAAGTAGTAAATCGATCAATGGCCTCCCATATTGGGTTTCACCCTAATTCGATAAAATCTCGTAACCCTATCTCTAGGCGCTCGATCAACTCCGCTTAATTATGCTAGATCTACTCTTAGGCAGGGTCTATTCCTCCTCCACCTAAGCACATCAGATAAATTTAAGCAACATAATAAGAACAAACTAAGTATTTATCATATAAACCGAAAGAATTAAATAACAAAATCCATCATAAGTTTCATCCCCTTCAGGTATCTGAGGGGTTTAGTTCATAACTAAACAAGAAAACATCTCAAGAGAAAATATAAAACAAAACATAAGAAATCCCTAAAACCCCCTGAAGGAATTGAAGAGGAGATCCTCCGTCTTGAGTAGAACTCCGACTCTTCGAGATGGATCAATTGGCTATCTTCGAGACAATCGCTGAATGAGAAAGGCTTGGCAAAAAACTCTGCTCAATCTTCTACCTTGAATAGCCGCCTTGGGTTGTTTTTATAGACTTTTGGGATCCTTTACTTGTCTCCTAAGTACTCATAATTTAGGTATAATTTGTCCTAGGTGTTTGAGTAGACTTAGGATTGCGTTTCTTGGGCTCTAAGTACCCTATTCCGAGTGAAATTGCTCTTTCTCGTGGCAGGAGCACGGCTAAGGCACGCCCGTGTAAATTGAGGCTCAGCCCGTGTCTCTATTTTGTTGATTTAGGCACGGCTGTAGGACGCTCGTGCAAGTCGAGGGTCAAGCCATGCTTCGGGTCTGTCGATTGGGGCACAACCATGCAAATCGGGGATAGGCCATGTTGGGCTTTTTGTCGACGAGACACGGCCGTGTAAATTGGTGACAGGCCATGTTCTAGGTGGATAGCAAGGCACGACCGTGTGGAATAAAGCCCAGGCCGTGTTGACTTCTTGGGTTGGCCCAATTTGGTTCGTTTTAAGCCCGTTTTACGTTCTTTTTATCTGTAGGTGTTCTCCTGAGTATAAGACATGAAAAGAAAGGATTAAGAGCACATTTTTACAAAAATTGAGGATAATTTCATCCAAAAGCATCCTAAATGTGGGATTAAAATATGTTACTTTTACGGTTTATCAAATACCCCCACACTTAAGCTTTTGCTTGTCCTCAAGAAAAATTCTCAACTTACAATTAAAACAAACTTTCCATAATTCATAATTCCTATTAATAATGCCTCATCATAATTCATAGATAATTTATACATGGATAATTTAATTCAAAGAGCCCTAAAGTTTCAAACGCGATAAGTCATGATTTTGTAGGATGAAAACGTAGGTGTCTCCCCTTATCTAAGTAATTTCCTTTAATTCAAAATTGACAAGGATTGACATCCTCACAGAAGATTCACTCAAATCATTCGAAGTGTTTAAGGTTCAAGAAATAAGCACTCTAAATCGAACCTGAAAAGTTAATCCCATAGGCTTGCCTGAAAACCAAATCCCCACCACTGTATATGAGATGATACACAAATCAAAAGGTCTTTAATCAGGGTTGTAACGGGGCTAGGGTTAAAGGTGTGGATACAGGCTGAATTAGTGGTTATAATCGAGACTGACTTGACAAATTACCTAACTAGAAACACTGAACTAAATATGAATATTGACTTCGAATGAAAACTAATAATATCACTATTGATAATTACTCTATAGTAAAGAGTATTTTGATAATACTTTAATACGAGCTTTTTCAACAATTTGGAGTTTAAATGCTCTAAGCTCTTTTATATACTACTAATATTGAATATATACTTGAATTTTTTTTTAAAGAACAAACTAAAATAAACATAATAGAAGGAACTTTGGTGATTGAAATAACCTAATTCGGCGATTGATCAAATCAATTCTCGATAAAGGGGCAGTCAAAGGAATGCTGATAACAAATACAAAGGGATTATAGGTTAATATTAGTGGGTGAGTCAATAAAAAGGTTGTTAGGATTCAATGGGGTTCACTAGGGGTTATTTATGTGGGTAGGCTTTTTAGTGGAGTGAACGAGTCAAGACCTAGGTGCCTTTATCATCTCAGTGTATCAAATCACTAATGTGGTCTTGACATATATAAATGAGGCAAGTTATAGAATAACAGTTCAAAGCTGACACACTCATAATCAATTAAAGTGAGTACGAAAAAGAATAAATGCTCTATAAGGCTCAAAATCTCACAAAAAATTATGGGTGTTTTGACATCAATCCTTATAAATTTTGGACTTCAAGGTGATACTCAAATTCAGTTCAACGACCCATCAATTTTAATTTTTTAGAAAGTAGGCTTATCATGCTCGATTCTCTAGTATTCTTCAAACTTAATCATCAATGCACGATTAACTATGACTTACTCTAAAACATATTAATAAAAATCATAAATCATTAGAAATTTCACCCTAATTAATAATAAGAGAAAAATACTTAAGATCAAGACTAAATTCCAGGGTTTTGAGAATTATGCAAAAAGTCAGGTACTTTTACCCCCCACACTTAAGATGTACATTGCCCTCAATGTACAAAGATAGGTGAACAATTATGTAATAATAAAATCAAAAGAGAAGGGGAGAAGTAACACTTCCTGAATTTTTGGATGAAGTCTTTGAAAAGAAACTGGATAAGATTGGAGGTGAATGTGGGGAAGCGTCTCGAACCATTTGAAATTGAATCCTCGAAGTAGCCGGCTTGGTTTTTATTGTATCCTAAGCTAAATCTAAATATCATAAGGAATAAGAAGAAGAAAATAAAATAAAATAAAGTAAAAAATAATGATAAAATAAAATAAAAACAAAAATAAATAGTAGAAAATGAAAGAAACTAGAAAGATGGGGAATGAGGTTTAAATAGAGATGTAGCCCGTGTTTTGGGATTTTGAATTTTTAACGCATTCAGGGTGTTCGAGCATGGCCGTGGGTGTCGTGGCACGCCCATGACTTTCTTCACATGGTCATTCAATATGGGCGTGCTCCTCCCGTGTTTGATAAGTCAGAATGTTGGCACAGTTGAAAGGCACTACGTGTTTAGCTTTGTGCTTGACAAGTCAAGAACCTCGCAGGGCGCCGCACGGTGTGGACTATTATCGCCACCCGTGTTGGGAAAAGAAATTTTTTTATGTCGTGCACGACTACTGGCACGCCTATGGTTCATCCCCTGGCTTCCACATGGCCACGGGCACGCTCATGTGTAGGGCCGTATGGCCTAGAAATTTGCTCTTTGGTTAGTTTATGGTTAGGTGCTAAAACGAAAAAGAAAAAATAAAAATAAAAAATAAAAAATGTAAAAATAGGGTTAGTGCTTAGGTTGCCTCCCGCGAAGCGCTCGTTTATAGTCTTAGCTAGACTTTGCCTCTCATTCGTATGTTCATGGTGGTTTGAGGAGGTGAAAATCCTTTCTCATGCGATCACTTCGGTTATGGATATATAGTTTAAGTCGTGTAATGTTTACCTCAAAAGTGTTGAATTTAGGATTCTCGACCTCGATCGTGTCAGATAGAAAGACATTTAGTACCTCAAAAGTGATTTCTTCGTTTGTCTTGAGGTCTGAATTGGTGATTCGAGGGTCTTCCTTATTCAAGAATACCTGATCTCCTAATTTGAAGTGATTCGTTGTTCCTACCAGCTCGTCTGGGGGCTCTTCATGCGGTTCCTGTTCCTCTTTGATTTATGTTTCCTGCTCTTTTAGTTTGTCAACCCTCAGGCTTTGTTCCTTATGTATTTCTTCTTTGTTGGCACGAGGTCCAAGATCTAGCTCAGCTAAGTGATTTCGTGATGCTTCCTGTAAAGAAGGTTGAACCAAATGATTATCAATAGAATTAACGTTCGTACCTTTATTACTCGATGTCCTAGCTGAGTCAAGAGCTTGAAGAATGATTATTTCGTCGCCTAAACAAAGTGTGAGTTTATCAAATTCTTCCTTTGTGTGGTCTTTCTTTATTACATCAGGGTATGGCCCACGAGGCTGGTACTCTGTAATTTCCGATTTTGGTAAATCATGGTACACCTCAACCTTAGCTTTTCTTACCATAGGTTCTTCCCTTGGGTTTGGTTCTACTAACAATTCACTGTTATGAGCTTCTACGGCTTGGGGCCCATAATTCGGCTCAAGTTTGTAGCCTTGTGGTGTTTCTTGTGATGAAAGTTGGACAATTTGATTATCAACTGACTTTACTTTCTCACCTTCATCACTTGATGTCCTGGCTGAGTCAAAAGCTTGTAGACTGATCGATTCGTCACCTACACGAAGAATGAGCTCTCTTGTACCAACATCAATTTTGGTCCTGGTAGTTGCTAGAAAGGGTTTTCCTAAAATTAAAGGAATCGTGTTGTCCTCATCCATGTCTAAAACAATAAAGTCTACTGGGAATACGAATTTATCAATTTTGATTAGAACATTTTCTATTATACCCTCTAATTCGATAGTTTTATCGATTAATCGAATGCTCATCCTAGCTTGTCCGGGTTTCCTGACCTAGTTGTTTAAACATTTTATAAGGCATAACATTGATGCTTGACCCTAAATCACTAACGATTATCAATAGATAAACTACCAATTAAACATGGAATTGTAAAACTCCTTGTGTCTTTTTGCTTCTGTGGTAGTCTGTTCTGTAACATTGCTGAGCATGCTGCGTTTAATTCCATGTGGTGCTCCTTGTTTAATTTGCGTTTGTTTGTCATGAGCTGTCTTAAAGATTTCCTTGAGTCTGGCATCTGAAAAAGAGCTTCAAGAAGAGGTAAGTTAATACGTAATTTCTTTAAGAGTTTAAGAAACTTACCAAACTATTCCTCTGAATCGTCTCTTTTCATCGCTTCGGGATAAGGTATGCGAGGTTGGTACTCCTTGATTACCGGTTTCGACTTTTCTTATGTTACCTCTACCTTACCTTCGTCTATCTTGGCTTTTTGTATTGGATTGGGTTCATCTAACCCGTTACTGGCATGAGCTATGATAGCTTGATTTTGCTCTTTTGGATTGATCTCAATGTTACTAGGTAGACGTCCTTGCGGCCGTTCCTACATCAACATTGTGAGTTGTTCGACCGTATTAGTGGCTGCCTTGACTGACTTAGTAAGTTCCCTGAATCGGTTCTCATTGCTTTTACTTGTTTTCTTAGTTTCTTGGAGACGGTTTTCTGTGTTTTCCATGATTTTTTTTAGCATCTCTTCAAGGTTCTGCTCCTTTTCTTGTTGGTGAGGTGGTTGTTGAAAATCTGGAGGAAATTCTGAACTTTGGCTATTTTGATCATCCCACGAGAAATTAGGATGGTACTTCCAACCTGCATTATAAGTGTCACTATAAAAATTTTTTTGATATCTAGAATAGTTACCTGTATAGTGAGCTTGCTCGTTTTCCATGCCATATCCGTACAGTGGGTACTCAGGATTGCATTTTTGGTTGTACCTGCGAGGGACTATACCAATCATCAATCTTTTTATTCATTATCTCTAACTGATTAGATAACCTGGTGACCACGTCGAGGTTGAAAACACTCGTTGCTTTAGTAGGAATTGTCCCCATGCCTTGCCACCGATAATTATTCGGCCCATCTTTTCCATAGACTAAAATTTTCTGCCAAAAGAAAAATAGAGGAAAAAAATTAGCAAAGTAAAAAGAAATAATAATAAAGATTAATATAATAATAATAAATTGCAAATAAAAAAATTTTGCTAAAGTAATAGAAATAGAGTTTTCTTCATATTTTAGTGTTCCCCGGTAATGGCGCCAAAAACTTGATCGTGTCAAAACAGTCGAGTTTTAATATTTATAAAAGAGTGATCGAACCTGTAGACTGACTGCGATAACAATAGAGGCAAGTGCACCTATCGAGCAGTAGTATAGCTCAGGCAAGAATATCTTATCGAACCCAAGGAACCTAAAAGTATTACTACTCACTTTCTTTCTATTATTTAGCCTAAAATATATAGTGATTGGTTTATTAATCTAAAACAAATGAAATACTTAAACTTAAATGCAAAGACAAAAGAATGAAACTTTGGGAAAAGACTTTGAAGAAAACTCAATTGATAAAGACGATACCTTCTGGAAGAATCCACCTATGACTTCACTTATTATCTACCCTTTTCAATTCATAAGATTTCTTTACTTAGCTTGATCCGTGAGACTCCCTAACCTATATTAAACCTTCTCTCGAAGTGAATAACGTCTAACCTTAGGTTAATTAGTGGAACTCTCGCTCTCTTATAATAACCCCCTAAGGAAGCAGTAAATCGATCAATGGACTCTCATATTAGGTTTCACCCTAATCCGACAAAATCTCGTAACACTATCTCTAGGCGCCTGATCAACTCTACTTAATTATGCTAGATCTACTCTTAGGTAGGGTCTATTCCTCCTCCACCTAAGCACATCAGATAAATTTAAGCAACATGATTAAGAATAAACTAAGTATTTATCATATAAACCAAAAGAATTAAATAACAAAATCCATTATAAGTTTCATCCCCTTCAAGTATCTGCGGGGTTTAGTTCATAACTAAACAAGAAAACATCTCAAGAGAAAAGATAAAACAAAACATAAGAAATCCCTAAAACCCCCTGAAGGAATTGAAGAGGAGATCCTCCGTCTTGAGTAGAACTCTGACTCTTCGAAATGGATCAATTGCCTATCTTCGAGACAATCCCTGAACGAGAAAGGCTTGGCAGAAAACTCTGCTCAATCCTTTACCTTGAATAGCCGCCTTGGGGTGTTTTTATAGACTTTTGGGATGCTTTACTCGTCTCCTAAGTACTCATAATTCAGGTATAATTCGTCTTAGGTGTTTGAGTAGACTTAAGATTGCGTTTCTTGGGCTCCAAGCACCCTATTCCAAGTGAAATTGCTCTTTCTCGCGGTAGGGGCACGGTTAAGGCACGCCCGTGTAAATTGAGGCTCAGCCCATGTCTCTATTCTGTTGATTTAGGCACAGTCGTGGCATGCCCGTGCAAGTCGAGGGTAAGGCCGTGCTTCGGGTCTGTCGATTGGGGCACAGCCATGCAAATCGGGGATAGGCCGTGTTGGGCTTTTTGTCGACGAGACACGATAGTGTAAATTGATGACAGGCCGTGTTCTAGGTGGATAGCAAGGCACAACGTGTGGAATAAAGCCTAGGCCGTGTCGACTTCTTGGGTTGGCCCAATTTGGTCTGTTTTAAGCCCGTTTTACATTCTTTTTATCCTTAGGTGTTCTCCTGAGTATAAGACATGAAAAGAAAGGATTAAGAGCACCTTTTTACATAAATCGAGGATAATTTCATCCAAAAGCATACTAAATGTGGGATTAAAATATTTTACTTTTACGATTTATCAAAGTACTAAAATACCAAATTTTTCCTAAGGCCCAATTAAACCCGAGACTTCATAGAAACCTCGTAAACTCTAAATTCACTTAACTAACAAGTCCAATTTGCAATAATGCCATTCTTTTGTTCTCAAAATCTTAAACATTCCTACGCCTAAGGCCCATTGGGCCCAATCCTACTAAGCCCAATTTCAGGATGTTACATGGGGGAGCGCCCTTGAGTCGTTTGAAATTGAATCCTCAAAGTAGCTGGTTTAATCTTATTGTATCCTAAGCTTAATCTAAATGGCATGAATAATAAGAAGAAAATAATAAATAAAATAAATATAAATATAAATATAAAAAGAAGAATAAAAGTAAATAATGAAAAATTGATATGTGTTTAAAGAGAAAGGGGAAAAGGGAAGAAGACTTTAGGGAAAAAAGTGCGCAGAAGAAGGGGATTAAATAAAAATCATGGATCTGGTCGTTGCCCACGACCTTGTACCTACCTATGGTGGCCACACGGCCACGGCCATGGCTGTGTGCAAGGCTGTGTGGGTATGTAAACCTGCGCCTAAAAGTCTGGTTAGTTCCTAACTAGATGCTAAAATTTGAAAATATAAAAATTAATGGGGTTAGTGCTCGGGTTACCTCTCGAGAGCCGCTCGTTTAAAGTCTTGAGCTAGACTTACCTATTATTCATATGGCCATAGTGGTTCATGGATTCGAAACACCTTTTTCTTACTATCAATTCTATCTACATATGGTTTGAGTCGAGTAATATTTACCTCAAAAGTGCCGAAATTAGAATGTGTTACCTCAACCATTCCGTATGGAAAGACCTTACGTGTCGTAAAAGGAGTCGCATCATTTGTATTAAGCTCTGAAGCGGCTATTCGAGGGTCGGTTGCATCTGACAGTACACGAAATGTGAGCTCACGTGGTAGTCTATTTCGTAGAATTGCTGGGCACACTGCTTTAGCTCCACATGCGACGTATCGTCTAACTTCCGTTTTTTTGTCAAAAACTCTTTTAAAGATTTCCTTGAATCTGGCATCTGTGAACTTCAATAGACGACAAGTTAATATGTAATTTCTTTGGAAGTTTAAGAAATTTACCGAATTGTTCCTCTGTGTGGTCTTTCTTTATCGCATTGAGGGACGAAACACGTGGTTGGTACTCTATAATTTTTGGATTTGTTTTATCATGGCTTACCTCAACCTTACCTTCCTATACCACATTCTCTTGCTTCAATTTTGATTCATCTAACCCTTCACTATCGTGAGCAGTTATCGCTTGAGGTTGCTCTCTTGGGTTAGTTTCGGTGTTACTTGGCAAGCTTCCTTATGGTTGTTCTGAGATGATCTTGGCAAGTTGCCCTAATTGGTTTTTGATCCCATGAATCGATGCTTGTTTATTTTTAAGTGTTATCTCGGTGTTTTGAAAATGAGTTTCTGACACAGCGATGATTTTTCCTGCTAGTGATGTGGTTGTTGAAAACCTGAAGGAAGTTGCGGTCTTTGATTACCTTGACCTCCCCACGAGAAATTGGGATGGTAGCTCCAACCTGCATTGTAGGTGTTACTGTAAAGATTATTTTGAGGTCTAGAATAGTTACCCATATAGTTGACTTGTTCGTTCTCTGTGCTTAGTTTTTAGGATAGATATTCTATGTTGTCCACCCCTCTTCCATCTATATCATACTGTATTACCGGATGTACCTACGTAGAACCATACAAACCATCAATTTTTCTATTTAAAAGCTCTACCTGGTTAGATAACATGGTGACCGCGTCAAGGTTGAAAACACTGGCTTTAGTAGGCTTTGTCCTCATGACTTGCCACTGATAATTATTCTGTGGCATCTCTTCGATTTCTACGAGTAGTATGTTCTACTTCACTATCGTAAAGTAGAGGTCCTGATGGGTTTCTTCTAGCCATAAACTAGAATACCTGCCAGAAGCAAAGAAGAAAATTTAGAAAAATAAAATTTAATTGCAAAAATAAAATAAAATATAATATGGCTAAAATAATAAAATTTGAGAGTTCTTAATATTTCAGGTCCCCGACAATGGTGCCAAAAACTTGATCGTGTGTCAGAGTCTTAAAAATTTATATAATGAATGATCTGGCCTAAAAACTAACTGTGACAATAACTTGAGGCAACTGCACCTATCGAACAGTAGTATAGTTTAGTGGCAAGATGGGATTGTCGAAACCAAAGGAACCAAAAGTACTAATACTAACTTCCTTTTTATTATTTAACCTAAGAGTTAAAGGAATTTTTGTTTAGCCTAAAATTAACTAACTACTAAGCTAAAGATGTTAAGACACAGAGAAGAAATTGGGGAAAATACTTGAGGGAAAAACCAATTGATTAAGACAATACCCAAGGAAGAATCCACCTAGACTTCACTTGTTATCAAACTCTGAAGCAGACAATTTATTCACTTGACTTGATCCGTAGGATTCCCTAATTAATATTAATACCTCTCAAGGCTAATAACATCTAACCCTAGGTTGATTAATTAAAATCTCTTTCTAATTAAAACTCCTAGAATTGCATTAACTCGATCTACGGACTCCCATATTAGGTTTGACCCTAATCTGGTAGATTTTTGTCATCCTATCTCTAGGGTTGCGATCAACTTCGTTTAACTACGCTAGATCTACTCTTAGATAGGGTCTATTCCTCCTCTGCCTAAGAGCAGAAATGCTTGAATCAATATCCTGAAATATCAAAACAAGACTTAAGAACACATAGTTAAGAACAAATCAAGTATTTATCATACAGTTCAGAAAACAATAACAAGATCCGTCTTAGGTTTCATCCCCCTCAGGTATTTGAGAGGTTTAGTTCATAATTATAAAAGAAAACATCTCAAAAGAAAATATAAAACAAAACATAAGAAAAACCCTAAAACCCCCTGAAGGAAATTGAAGGGCAGATCCTCAGTCTTGAGTATGACTCCGGCTTTTTGAGATGAATCAATTGGCTTTCTTCGAGTGAATCCCACAATTCAGCCCCTATGGCTTGGCTCCTTGGCCTAGTTGAATGCCCCCTATTAGGTTGGCCTCTAGGGTGTTTATATAGGCTTTTGGAATGTCTTTCTTTGCCTCTAAGTACCCTAATCTGAATGAAACTCTTCCTTGCTACAGTAGGGACACGGCCGTGTGATTCGAGGCCAGGCCTTGGTCATACCTACTAAGGAGGCACGGCCGTGTGTTTCGGGCCCAGGCTGTGTGTAATTCATACTTTGGCCTATTTTCTCTATTTTCGGCCCGTTTCTCATTCTTTTCAACCTTCGGTGCTCTCCTGAGTATAAAACATGAAAACAAAGGATTAGGAGCACCTATTTCCATAATTAAAGGGATAAATCATCCAAAAGTATGCTAAATGTGGGATTAAAATATGTGTATATTATGGTTTATCGAAAGCTAGTTGCTTTGGCTTTATTGCTTTCACTCCAAAGGTGGCGGAAAACTACGAAAAAACCCGGGTCTTTGGTCCAAAGGAGAATAAACCCGAGTAACTGGATGAGGATGTGGAATAAAATGACTCTCCTCCAGTTGCGGAGATTGCAGAGGTTGATTCTGGTCTGGAGCCAACAGACGGATCAGAGGTGAGCAGGGACCCAGCGTTATGGCAATAAACTGACACAACCCTGATGACGATCCAAGGCTCTCGTGCTAAAGGACAGTCAGTAATGGAAGAAAGTTCTAAAGGTAAGACTCCGTCTCTTCCAGAGACCAGAGCCAGTAGAGTGACTTTTGAGAAGCCACCAGAAGAAATGACCAAGCATCTGAGGCCTCTATACATCAGAGCTCACATCGATGGAAAGCCGGTGTCTAGAGTCTTGGTGGACAATGTTTCCGCAGTGAATATACTGCCACTCAGAATGGTAAGGAGGCTGTCCAAGTCCGAGCAAGATTTGATCCCTTCCGAAGTCTCAGTTACCAGCTTTGATGGTGGCGTGTCTCAAACAAAAGGGCTCATTTCGGTGGATCTGACAATGGGTAAGACCACTAAAGTCAGCGCCTTCCTTGTGGTAGATGGAACAGCGGGGCCTGTCTTTTGACCAAATGCAGTGGTGGTCCTTATGAGCACTTCCCTCCCGTACTAACACGAGAGGAATGGAAGTTTTTTGTAAGCGAGAGAGAGCAGCTTACGGGAGATGATGTCTCAAATAAGGGTTCGCTAGCACTGGACTTTCTTCGGGGTCAAGTTGTTAGCGTACAAGTGCCGCGCTAAAGAAGTTGCCATCAGGAGCGGCGTGGGGTTAAAATACCTCGCATCGGAAATGGCGGCAGCAGAGAAGCTGATATACTTGAAGAAGAAAGACTCCGCCAAGTACAAGGCTAACAAGAATGCCCAAGGAAAAGGGGGGCGAGAGAAGGAAAAGTAAGACAGTGGTGACAAGGATGGCTCAGGTCAGTCTTCCACCCATAAGCACCATCAGGAAAAAAAGAAAGGAAGGTAGGGACAAAAGCCACGTGAGCTTCATTCTTTCCTATGCAATGGACCTCACTGGGAAAGGGAATAAAAAAGGCCATCCACTCTCTCACAGAAAAGCTAAGTGAGGAGGAGCCAGATGAGATTAACTTCGTTAACTACCTTTCTTATGAGGAGTCACATTGGGAGATCTAGACAGTTGATCAATGCCATGGCCAAACAAATCTAAACCCAAGTCGGTGAGAAAGGGGCTCATCCACGTTAAAGTGGGAATCAATGGGAAGAAGACTCGGCCATCGTAAACAGGGGTCCTACCCACAACTTTCTCTCAGTAGAGGAGGCAAAGACACTATAGCACCCCAATAATCACAAAGCGAAGTGGGAGCCGGCGACGCACAAGAGCCTTGACATGATCTTGGATCACTAACCCGATCCTTCTTTCATGCAAGACAAAATTTCCTTTGATCGAAGAGCGAGACTCACTGATCAAATGGACCAAGCCGGGTGGGATAGAGCTAGCGACTAGGGCCCAGACCCTTCTATACAAGACCGGCTGAAGGCGCTAAGACTCCTCTTTCGGAGCCAGATTGAGCAATGGCTACAAGTAAGCGTCCGTACTTCTCTACGTAGGCCCAGCGTTTAGAGCTCGATTTCGATCCTTTGAATCTTGGACCCATCACCCGCACTAGCTGGCCTTGCCAAAAACCTTGACTTGAGACTACGAGACTGAGGACTTCATCTCGAAAGAGCGATATCTTCCTCTGGGCATCCATCCAGTACTTCTCTAATTAGTATGTCTTAGGCACAACTAAGTAATAATAGACGAGTTGCATTTTCACCTTTTCTATAGGCGATAAAGTCCTCCTCTAACAGAGGTTCCATTCCACCCTCGCCCATGTAGGCTGCTTTGCTTTCTTTACGGAGAGAGGCCCCTACCCTCCTGTGTTCAGCTACACCCAATTCCTATCTGATAGCAGATCAAAGCAGCGAGGAAAAAGGCTAGCCCACCGCCACCTCGTAAGAAGATAGCTTACTCGTTCCAAGGTGGAATTACTAGTAGTCCTACTCCAATTGACGACTTGGGCCAATACCTAAAGAACTGGGTCACCCGCACTACTTTTGGCCTTTCCTCTTTGGACTGAATTGCCCAAGGACTGAGAATGAAAAGGATAGTCCTAACCTAACCCTTATTGCAAGAATAGTGCTACTAAGCGAAGAAAGGTACCTCCACATTGATTGACTAAAGCAGGAAGAGCAGCCCTTCTGACTGAAAGAACTAATCATGACGAATTTGTCTTTGCTCACTCTATGAGATAATTTACTTTGTTTGATTGACTTCATTAGGGGATCCCTTTCATACTTAAGATCTTGATATACTGGCAGTTCAGTTCCTCTAGCATCAGATTGTGGGCATCTTTCTTCTAGTCCCCCTCCTCGTACATTAACAAGGGATGTTGTCCTTCAAAGAGCCGCCTTCTTTCACAACCGGGTCTATAACAGCTGATTATCTTCCTCCAAACAGTAAGGTATAGCGAAGAAAATAAGGAATCAGGAAAGGCATACTACCACTAATTCAGTCTAATTGGACTAAAGGTTTTAGAACCCCTTCCGGGGGGTAAGGGTCAAGACCAGTGCCTGCTATTCCTACTCCTACTTCTACGCTTCCTTTAGTACATGCCCACGAAAGAAAGAATGGGCAATAGCCCGGCTATGCGAAATGATTTACTCCTATCTCTCTATTAAATGATCTTTCCCAGTACTGAATGTATCAAATGCTCTTACTCTCCAAGGAATAGAAAAAGAGTCTTACCTTTCCCATACGCTCTGGCGAGATAGGATTGATTCCATCTAGAAAGAGAACCTTGGAAATGCCATCTATTTAGTCAACTCACTCAAAGTCAGGTCTGGTCTTAAGTCAGACAAGATATTCTTACTGGGCTAGGCGTCATACTAAGTGTACCCGTACATTAGTGAAAGTGGAACTAGACTTTGATCTCTTTTCTTTTCAGATCATATAATAAGATACCTTTCCATATCCTCTAACCCAATCCAAATTAGACATAAAGGGTGCCAGCCACTTATATTATAGGCTTTCTTGGTAAGCTAATCCTCATACTCAGGTTCCCTAGAAGGGGAAACCCAAAAATTTTTGGATCAATAAGAAGTCGTCTTACGTTCTATCAATAAACAACCAAAATGACTAGGAGGATAGAAAGCAGTAGTGGTGCCATTACCTTTACCTTTTCCTTTAGAATCTCCACTCAACTCGATGGGCAGGCTTCCCTCATTGGAATGATCCGATCATCGTATTCTTAAGCTCCTTAAATAAGGAATCTCCTAAAAAGAATTCTGAATAAGTTGATAGCAGTCCTTCTAACTCACTCTTCGGGTTCAGCTAGTTGGAAACAACCAAGAAGAATTGGTATTGATAAGCACCTGTAGTGAGAAGCTTGATAACCTCTTGTTAGACCTAAGTCTATAGCTTTGGCAGCAACTGATCTATCTGTTTATGCTTTCCTCGGATCAGTTAGTTGAACTGGGCTTGAAGAACACACATACCCCTCTTTCTTAGGATAGGATGCATGTCCCAAAAGACAGATATCCTCTTTGATTAGTCCTATAGCCCACCTTCGTCTCAGTGAAACTAGGTCAGGAGAGAATGGCTATTCCCTTTTTTACCCAAGGTAAGATTACAGATGAACAACCACTTCTAAATTGCTTCAAACCCAGTCCTCAAATCAATCTCATTCAGAGTTGAGCATATTGGGTTGGAAAAGACTTTACCTTCATTACAAGAGTAAATTGTGTTGAGTTCATACTGGAATCTGCAAGGCAGTTTGCTTTGCCTTTCTTTCAAGGTGCAGGAACTTTTTTTTCAGGTTCCATACTCTCTTTCCAGTGGTCCAGTTACTTTTGCTTGATTACTTTGTCTAGCTTTTCTGTCTGGCACTTGTCTGCCTTATATTGCTCTCTCATTTTCTCTTGATGTGGAATAGCATAGCCCTAACACTAAGGTTCTACCTTTGAGGCAAAGGAATCAATCGTATTAGGTTGAATTTCATTTGGCCTGAGGGTACTTTCCCTCGTCATCCGCCAAAAGTCCTCATTTTCTCTTTGTTGGTTGTGCGAGTGAAGTTTCTTCCCTTCTTGAGTCACGAGTGATGTCAAAGCTTTTGCTTGGCGCATTTCCTTTTTTTGTTGAATCAAAGTCAAGTGTGAGGGTGCTTTGAGTTCCAGTAGTTGCTTACCTTCCGGCGGACTACGTCTCTCGTCCAATCGGTTAGTTGTTATCGTAGAGCGTGGGTACGTTCTTTCAGGTTTGTAACACTTCTCGATCATATTTCTTGCTTACGGCATTTCCTTTGCCTTGAGACTGGGAAACGCCTGAAGTGAAGCTAAGAGTTGAAGTCTCTTTTCTTTTTCCGGGCCTTCTTCTTTCACGATCGATGTAAAAGTTAGCCCATGAGTTTGGAATGCCTCGGCTTGAAAGTATATCCAATAGGCAATCTAGTCCATATAGTACACTCAATCATGAAGTTGAAGATGAAAGCCTTACGTAAGGGCCTTTTACAAGGAAAAATATCTGCTTTGATAATAGTTTTCCAATTAAGATTCTTTTAGAAATTCTGTATTGAAAGTAGTCCCCTAGGGCTTAATCGTGGAAGTTTCAATGCTTTTTTCTTGATCCTTTGTAAGCATAACTACCTATTAGCCTCATGACTACCCTCACTTTAACCCTAAGTCAAAATAGTCTAAGAGTAGTCGCAGTCTTCCTCCCAGTCTGATATTGTATTGATTCGTTCATTTGTTAAGTAGAGGGGGTGAATCTTTTTCCTTCTGTAGGCCCATACCCCTCTCCTTTTGTCTGATGATGATAAGTTCCTTTTAGTCCTTCTACCATTGTAAGCATTAATTAAGTATTCCTGCCAGTCTTCTAATCATATACCCTCTGCATCATATTAGACATATCCTACTTCAATCCTCAATCACGTAAGCATACCTACCTCAAGACAGAAAGAACGTAACACCCCCTTTTTCTTTTTTAGAATTGCTCTAGTTTAAGACCCAATCCTTCCCAAAAGAGGATAATCTTATCATCCTTTCAGTCAGTGCCTTGGCAGCTCTTACGAGTACTCTAGCAACGGGTATTCCTTTAACAGCAAAGAAAGTAATCGACAGCACTCAAGCTAGATCAAGAAGGGTACCTTTTCAACTGTATAAAGATTTGGCACTGTCTTCTCGAAATCGAAAGGTAAAGGAAGAGGAAAAAAAAGCTAGAGTGAATACGATACGAGAGGATCGAGACCAACGTACGACGGGGAGAGCTATCTACACCAAATATGGCTTTTTTAATAAAGATAAGGTCATTTTCATTGTTGAAGATGCCTTTTGAATGCCTCCAACAGCCCAAGGAATAAAAGAAGAAGACTTTCGATGCCACTGGATTGAGCAATAAGGATTGATTAGATAAGAACACACTTGCATGACTTCCAGGATCATAGGGACTAAGTTGCTCACATGAATATGAATATAGAGTCATAAAACCCGAATAGGGGGCTACTATAATATCTTTTTTTGATCTCTCATAATCCTTACGGGACTGCCTTTCTCTAGAAATAGAAAGAGGCTTGAGAAAGGTAGGCCAAAGCTCGGTATTGATGATGTAAGAAGGTAGACCATGATACCGGACTCTTCAATAGAAACAAGCTTCCTAATAGCAGGGCATATCAAAAGCGATACCAAGTGAAAGTGGGATAGTAAGTCTAACTCCCCTAACTTCAGGATCGTATGAATGGGACTATGACTCCTCCGAGAGAAGCTGATAAAGGGCTAAACCTCGATGGCTCTTTCATCTCTAAGGGAATAAAAGGAAGTCGAACTCTTAGGATCCCACCAGTCCAAGACTATTCATCCCTTGATCGTCTAGAATTCTGAGTGTTCGAGAAGGGTTCATTCCAAGCGAATCAGTACAGTAGCAAGCAGTCTAGTGAGCTGAAGTTTTCAAGGAAGTACACTTAGTTGATAGTAAGTCAAGGAAGTCAAAGAAAAAGAATAGGCTGTCTTCAAAAGAACTTCTTCTTAAAAGAGAATAGGTTGTAGATCTTATATACTTCTTCTCCATCTTCCCTTCAAATGGCATTCTCTTCTCTTCCTCGGTAAAGTAAAAAGTAAGGAAGTCTTAGATGCCACAGAACTCTTAGAAGACTGTGTCATTCTCCTTCGCTTTATGGCTTGCTTTATAGTAGGAGTTGTAGCATTAGTGCTTTAGTCTTATTTTTTTGCATTAGTCTTGAGAGATGCGATGAATACTAAGTAAGGCTAAGCCTAAGGCAAGCTAATAAACCATAATATGTACATATTTTAAATCCCACATTTAGTATACTTTTGGATGATTTAGTCCCTGAATTATGGAATTTGGTGCTCTTAATCCTTTAATTTCATGTTTTATACTTAGGAGAGCACCGGAGGATGAAAAGAACGCAGGCCAAAAATAGAAAAAATGGGCCACAGTACGAATTACACACGGCCGTGCCTCCTTAGCAGATCCGACCACGGCCTGGCCTCGAATCACACGGCCGTGCCACAATGGCGTGTCCCTGCCGTAGCGAAGAAGATTTTCATTCGGATTAGGGTACTTAGAGGCACAGAAAGACATTCCAAAAGCATATATAAACACCCTAGAGGCCAACCTTAAAGGGGTCGTTCAGCTAGGCCAATAAATCAAGCCAGAGGGGCCGAATTGTGGGATCCAGTCGAAGAAAGCCAGTTAATTCATCTCAGAAGCCAGAGTCGTACTCAAGACTGAGGATCTCTCCTTCAATTCCTTTAGGGGATTTTAGGGTTTTTCTTATCTTTATTTTTTATATTTTCTTTTGAGATGTATTCTTTTATAATTATGAACTAAACCCCTCAAATACCTGAGAGGGATGAAACCTAAGACGGATCTTGTTAATATTTTCTGAGCTATAAGATAAATACTTGATTTGTTCTTAATTAGGTGTTCTTAATTCTTTTTTTGATATTTCAGGATATTGATTCAAGTATTGACGTGCTTAGACAGAAGAGGAATATCCCCTGTTTAAGAGTAGGTATAACATAGTTAAGCGGAGTTGATCGCAACCCTAAAGATAGGATGACAAAATCTGCCGAATTAGGGCCAAACCTAATATGGGAGTCCATAGATCGAGTTAATGCAATTCTAGGGGTTTTAATTAGAAAGAGATTTCAATTAATCAACCTAGGGTTAGATGTTAGTAGCCTCTAGAGAGGTATTAATATAAATTAGTGAATCCTACGGATCAAGTCAAGTGAATAAATCGTCTGGTTCAGAGTTAAATAACAAGTGAAGTCTAGGTGGATTCTTCCTCGGGTATTGTCTCAATCAATTGGTTTTTCCCACAAGTATTTCCCAATTCATTCTCTTTGTCTTACCATCTTTAGCTTAGAAGTTAGTTAATTTTAGGTTAAACAACAATTCCTTTAATCCTTAGGTTAAATGATAAAAGGAAAGTTAGTATTAGTACTTTTGGTTCCTTTGGGTTCTACAATTCAATCTTGCCACTAAACTATACTACTCACAGTTAGTTTTTAAGCTAGATCATTCATTATATAAATTTTTAAGATTCTGACACACGATCAAGTTTTTAGCACCGTTGCCGGGGAATTGAAATATGAAGAACGCTCAATTTTTATTACTTTAGCCATTCTTTTGCAATTAAATTTTATTTTTACTTTTCTAATTTTCTTTTTTTCTTTACCTAGCAGGTACCTCTAGTTTATGACTAGAAGGAATCCGACAGGACCCTTAGTTTACGATAGTGATATTGAATGTACGGTTCATAGAAATCGTAGAGAAATAAGGTGAAGCTTGAACTACATACAAGAAGAGCAAGAAGACGAAATTAATACTACCAAAGAGATGGCCGAGAATGATCCGCTACCTCAAGAGGTGGCCAAAAATCATGCTCCTTGAACAATGTATGATTATACTAAACCTAATTTAATAGGAACTGAGTCAAGTATTGTTAGATCTGCTATTGCTGCAAATAATTTTGAACCGAAACCTAACACAATTCAGATGATACAGTAATTTGTTAAGTTTGATGGCTTGCAGGATGAAGATCCAAATAACCACTTGGCGAATTTCCTAGAATTTTGTGATACTTTCAAAATTAATGGTGTTTCTGATGATGCCATTCGTCTTCGGTTATTTCCCTTTTCATTAAGGAATAAAGCTAAACAGTGGCTGAATTCTCTTCCACGATGATCAATCACTACATGGAAACAAATAACCAAAAAACTTTTATTAAATTTTTTTTTTTGCCAGCCAAAATGGCCAAATTAAGGAATGATATCTCTTCTTTTCTGCAGATGGATCTAGAAACACGATACGATGCATAGGAGAGATAAAAAGATCTATTGAGAAGGTGCCCACACCATGGATTACACTTGTGGCTACATGTCCAAACTTTTTACAATGGTGTAAACCCCTCAACCAGGCAGTTGATTGATTCAACAGCCGGCGGAACCCTGAATGTAATATCCTAAAATTGGGCCTAGGAGATTGAGCCCAATGGGCCTTAGGCGTAGTCGCGTTTAAAATTTTTGGAGAACAGGAGATCGGCTTAAGTGCAAGTTGGACCTTTTAGATAAGTGATTTTGGAAGGTTAGGGGGCTTCTATGAAGTCCCGAGATCAAATATTGGCTTTGGGGAAATTTTGGTTTTAGGTGAAAAAAAAACCCTGGAGGTTGGCGGGTAGGCCTTAAGAATAAAATGTGGAGGAAAATGACACAAGTGGAGTGTGTGGTGTAGTGGCAAAGTGACGCCACTTAAGGACAAGGGAATGACGCCACAAGGAAGGAAGGAGGTCCAAGGTTCTAGTTGTAGCGTTTGCATTCCTTTTAGATTATTTTATTACATGAATTTAGACCTTGGCCATAGGGTTATATTTAATTGCGCATGGTTTAAGACACAATGAGCTAGTTGGTAAAGTGGCTAGCAGCGTGGATTATGTTACAAGGAGCACGGGTTGAATCTCATGAGAAGCAAGGAGTATTTATTTTGTGGATTGGATGGTAAGAGTTTGGTTGAATTTAAACTCTACTAACGGAGGATCCCACATCGGAAAGATACAAAGAAGGAAGGTGAAGAGCTAGCTATATAAAGAGCATTCCAGAGAAGAGTTAAGATACCTTGGTGGGCGTTTGGGCACGAGTGGTCGCAGGTAGCAGTTTAACACCGCACTCTATCGGTGTGTAACTCTCTACTCTAGTTGTAGAGGCAAATGTCAAGTGCCGATCACGGCAATAGTAGTTACACGAGCGTCATGGCCGCGTGTGGGGCTTCGACGCGATAGTTAAGGCCATCAGTAGTATTCTTGTGGGTTGGGGCTACTTGGGCCATGATGGGTCAAAGTGGGCCCAATGGGCCCATGGGCCCAATTGGAATAAATTGTATGATGATATAGTATATAGTGAACTAGACTAGGTGGAACCTATATACGTGGCTAGATTTGTGTTAGGTGGGCCACACGAGCGTGTGGGCCTAAATGGGCCAAAATCGGGTTTTAGGCCCAATAGTCTAGTGACGATCGGAAATGGTAGCCGAGTCGCTCAGGGTAACATTAGACCTTCGGGAGGGCCATTGCAGGTGCGAAATTACGAAAATACCCTTGGTGGGTAAATTACGAAAATACCCTTGGTAGGTAAATTACGAAAATACCCTTGGTGTGTAAATTATGAAAATACCCTTGGTAGGTAAATTATGAAAATACCCTTGGTAGGTAAATTACAAAAATACCCTTGGTGTGTAAATTACGAAAATACCCTTGGTAGGTAAAATTACTGTTATACCCTTAGAGGTTGGTTAGCTTGATTATGTTGTATATTATTATTCTGATTATGATGGTAATTCGTTTCATACGTTATTTGATATATGTCTAGCATACATGACATACTGCATACACGAATTATTATGTCATATTGCATGGGTATGATGAGAGGAGGGGGAAGATTGATATCTGTGACTTTGGGTCACCAGTGGTTTGGCACCACCAGTGGTTTGGTACCACAGTTGATATTCATGACTTTGGGTCACCAGAGGTTTGGCACCTCATAGCGACTCGTCCCGGTGGCCGCACCACGTGGGTTGGCCCCACATTTGATAAACTGGATTATCGCCATGATTTGGTATCACAACGTAGGTTGGCCCCACCTATGGATTATTCGTGACTTTGGGTCACCAGTGGTTTGGCACCACATTATATTGATATCCGTGACTTTGGGTCACCAGTGGTTTGGTACCACCAGTGGTTTGGTACCACACGGGGTAGAATCGGGAGTTTTGGATGGTTAGGTTTTGGGTTGCATGAAATGCATATTTTCATATGAAATTGTGTAAGGGTTTAACACCCGTTGGATGGGTATTTACACACTGAGTCTCGATGACTCACCCCTTAGTTAAATTTTGCAGGTAATCATTAGATTGCGAATTTGGGAGCTGAGGTGGACTTGTGGAGGCCATACATATGTTTAATTGTAAATTCGTTTCTTTTATTTGGACTTATTTTATTTGGGTTTTTGTTATGTAATAAGGCCTTGGGTATTTTATTTAGTTTCAGCTTTCAATTTGGTTATTGCTTATTATTAAATGATCAATATGGGATTTTCCTAAAATGATAATAAACCGTTTCTTATTCAAAATTACTTAAACTCGATTTTTCACAACAACTATAAAGAATACGAGTTTTTTAACTAACTACGCTTTTTAGACATTCCTTTCATGTGACATGCCAGATCCGGTTGTAACGTTTAGGCCGGGTTTGGGGTGTTACACTGAATAATAAAACTCCTGAGGCGGCCTATGAGTTTATAGAGGAGATGTCACTGAACAACTATCAGTGGCAAGTTACAAGGACAAGGCCAACAAAAACAGCCGGAGTTTTCAACCTCGACGCAGTCACAATGCTATCAAACCAGGTAGAACTGTTAAATAAAAAGATTGATGGGTTATGTAGATCTTTGCAGGTACATTCAATTATGCAGTACAATACGAATGGAGGATGGATGAACAATACAGAATACCCACCTTATAACTCGAGCGCTGAAAACCATCAACCTTACAATCCTAGCATGGAAAGCGAGCAAGTTAACTATATGGGTAACAATTTTAGACCTCAAAATAACCCTTATAATAGTATTTACAATACAGGTTAGAGGAACCATCCCAATTTCTCATGGGGTAGTCAAGGAAACCAAAGACAACAATCCTACACACATGAAAAGAAGCAAAACCTTGAAAAGATGCTGACAAAATTTTTAGAGATTTCAGAAACTCGTTTCCAAAATACCAAAACGATATTGAACAATCAGCAAGCATCGATTTAAGGGCTTAAGGATCAAATTGGAAAACTAACTAAGTTAGTGTCTGAAAGGTGGCTAGAGAGTTTACCTAAGAAAAAAAGCAGGTGAAAGCAGTTACACTAACAAGTGGAAAGGAGTTAGTTGAAACAAAAAAGAAGATACCACACGAAACTGATAAGGCAAAGGATGAAGAAGTTGAGAATGTAACACCGGTACGCGAAGAATGTAAACCACCAATCCCATATCCAGCAAAGTTGAAGAAAGACCAACTAGATGTACAATACGGTAAATTTCTTGAACTTTTTAAACAATTACATATTAACTTACCTTTTGTTGAAGCTATTTCGCAGATGCTGACATACGCAAAATTCCTAAAAGAGCTTCTAACAAATAAAAGGAAGTTCAAAGAGATATCAATCGTGGAACTTAATAAAGAATGTTTAGCCATCCTCCAAAATAAACTACCAACTAAACTAAAAGATCCAGGAAGTTTCACTATTCCCTGTTTAATCGGTAGCTTAAATATTGAGAAAGCAATAGTTGATTTAGGTGCCAGTATTAATTTAATGCCTTATAAAATGTTCAAGCAGCTTGTTCTTGGGGAACCAAAACCCACTAGGATGAGTATTCAGTTAGCTGACAGATTTATTAAATATCCTAGGGGAGTTATTGAAGATATTTTGGTAAAAGTTGATAAATTTATATTCCCTGTTGATTTTGTTGTACTTGACATGGATGAAGACGTTGAAGTACCCTTAATTTTAGGGTACCCTTTTTTAGCTACTGATAGGGCTGTTATTGATGTAGGTGACGAAAAACTTGCGCTAAGGGTAGGCGATGAGGAAATTATTTTCCAAATTTACGATGCTATGCGATATTCTAGAGAACAAGATGATTCATGTTATTTATTGATGCCATTGATAATTTTATTCAAGATTCTTTATAGGAAATCATACATGATGTCACGATGGAACTGTGTCTTACCCAAGGTGAGGGGGTAGAAGACGACACCAATGAGTTGAATTCTAATACATCTTCCTCTAGACAAAAGAAAGAAGAGGGCATTAAAATCAACGACGAACTGAAACAAAAACCCTCTATTGATGAGCCACCAAAATTAGAATTAAAACAGTTTCCAAATCACTTAGAATATGCTTTCCTCGGGGATAATTCTACATTACCAGTAATCATTTCTTTAGAACTAGAACCCAAAGAGAAAGACGAGCTGCTACAGGTACTAAATGAGCATAAAAGAGCCATAGCTTGAAAAATTTCTGACATTAAAGTGATAAGTCCATCGTTCTGCACCCAAAAAATTTTAATGGAAGATGAATATAAACTATGCATGCAACCTCAAAGACGATTGAATCCTAACATGAAGGAAGTTATTAAGGCTGAGGTAATTAAACTTCTAGATGCTGGAATCAATTATCCTATTTTTGACAGTACTTGGGTAAGCCCTGTGCAGGTTGTTCCAAAGAAAGGAGGCATGACTGTTGTAACCACCGAAAAGAATGAATTGATTCCTACAAGAATAGTTACAGGTTGAAGAGTTTGCATTGATTATAAGAAGTTGAATGATGCTATCGGAAAAGATCACTTCCCTCTACCACTTATTGATCAAATGTTAGAAAGATTATCTTGGCATATGTACTACTGCTTCCTTGACGGACTCTCCGGCTACTTCCAAATCCTAATAGCCACTGAAGATCAAGAAAAGACAATATTTACATGTCCATACGGTACGTTCGCTTATCGTATAATGGCTTTTCGATTATGTACTGCTCTGCTACTTTTCAGCGATGCATGCTGGCCATCTTTGATGAACTTGTAGAAGACATTATGGAGGTATTTACAGAAACTTTTCAGTATTTGGTAATTCTTTCCATCTTTGCCTTAAAAATCTAAAACGATTTCTAATGAGATGTGAGGAAACAAACCTTGTGCTAAATTGGGAAAAGTGTCACTTTATGGTTTGAGAGGGGATTATGCTAGGACATAAAATTTCTAGTAAAGGGATTGAGGTAGATAAAGCAAAGGTTGAAACCATAGAAAAATTACCTCCTTCTAGTTCAATTAAGGCTATTAAAAGCTTTTTAGGACATGCCAGATTTTATAGAAGATTTATTAAAGATTTTTTTAAAATAGCTAAGCCTTTAATGAAATTACTAGAAAAAGATGTACCGTTCGATTTTGATCAAGAATGTTTAGATGCATTTAATATCCTCAAAGATAAATTAATAAATGCTCTAATTATAATTGCACCTGATTGGAATTTACCCTTTGAACTAATGTGTGATGCGAGTGATTTTGTAGTAGGTGCAGTCTTGGAAAAGCGAAGAGACTAGCAGTTTCAGCTGATTTATTACGCTAGCAAGACATTAACAGCCGCACAAGAAAATTACACCACCACAGAAAAAGATTTGCTAGCTGTGGTTTTTGCAGTTGATAAATTTAGACAATATTTGATACTATCTAAAGTTGTCATTTACACTGACCATTCAGCTCTTTGTTATCTTTTGACTATATCTGAAGTAAAACCTTAACTCATAAGATGGATTTTACTCTTACAGGAATTTGATTTGGAAATTCAAGATAAGAAAGGAGCTGAAAATCTTACAGCAGATCATCTTTCTAGGCTTGAAAATCCATATATCAAAGAACTCAACGAGAGTGAGATAAACGACTCGTTTCTTGAAGAACAACTCTTTTCTATAACCAACTCCGAGGTACCATGGTTTGTAGATATTGCGAATTATTTAGCTGTTAACATCCTGCCAAAAAGGTTAACACATCATCAAAAGAAGCGATTCTTTGCTGATGCAAAAAACTATTTTTGGGAAGACCCTTTTCTTTTCCGTTACAAAGGCAGAAGCAAGCAACATCCTAGAACATTGTCACTTAGGACCTTTAGGAGGACATTACAGTGGGATTAAGACAGCACATAAAACGCTCGAATCAGGTTTTTATTGGCCAACTTTGTTTAAAGATGCCAACAGGTATGTTGCTTCATGTGATAAATGCCAAAGAACATGTAATATCTCTAAACGCGATGAAATGCCTCAAACGTATATGCTATCATGTGAAATATTCGACGTATGGGGTATTGACTTTATGGGTCCATTTCCTAGTTCATTTGAAAATAAATACATCTTAGTAGCAGTAGATTATATGTCAAAATGGGTGGAAGCTCAAGCCTTACCTACTATTGATGCTAGAGTAATAGTAAGGTTTCTTAAGAAACTCTTCTCTCGATTTGGAACACCCAGAGCAATTATTAGTGATAGGGGTACTCACTTTTGTAATACTCAATTTGATAAAGTCTTAAAAAAATATGGAGTACACCACATGACAGCTACCCCTTATCATCCTCAAACTAGTGGACAAGTGGAAGTAGCAAATCGAGAACTTAAGCGTATTCTAGAGAAAATAGTAGAATCAAGCAAGAAAGATTGGGCATTAAAAGTAGACGATGCTTTATGGGCCTACAGAACAGCTTTTAAAACTCCCATAGGAACATCCCCATACAAACTTGTCTACGAAAAAGTTGTCATCTACCATTTGAGTTAAAGCACAAAGCTTTTTGGGCTATAAAATTTTTAAATAACGATCTTAAAACTACAGGTGAAAAAAGGATGATGCAGTTGAAAGAGTTTGATGAATGGCGAGTTAATGCCTATGAGAACTCACGACTATATAAGGAGGCAACAAAGTGACGCCATGATGCTCGTTTTAAACAACCGAAGCAATTTGAAGTAGGAGATTTAGTCCTACTATACAATTCAAGGGTAAAATTATTTTCTGGAAAGCTGAAATCAATATGGACAGGTCCATTCGTAATCAAAACTTTTTTTCCCTACGGCACAGTAGAGGTAACTCATCCAACTCGTGGCACATTCAAGGTAAATGGTCAGCGATTGAAAATTTATAATGGTGAAGATTTAGGGATATGAGAGAGGAGCTTCGACTCCGTAAACCTTCATTTAGAAATGAAAACAGGGTAAGTCTAGCTTAAGACTTTAAACGAGTACTTCTCGAGAGACAACCCGAGCACTAACTTCACTAATGTCACATTTTCAATTTTTAGCACCTAACTATGAACTAACCATACAGATTTCCATACCACACTGCCTTGCACACGGCCGTGGTCGTGGCAGTGTGGTCACCACAAGTAGGTACATGGGCGTGGTCATAGCTGTGGGGCAAAAGGACAAAAATTTTCCCAAAGACACGGGCTTCGACTAAACCCCATGGTGGTGCGACGCGGCTATGGTCGAAACTGCCTAAAGAACACGGGTTGTGATAAATCCACACAGCTGTGTGAGGCGACTGTGGTCGATATTATTAGCTTTTTCACATATCGTAGCCACCACCACCTTGAGATCACCCCGATGATGAGGACCTTTGAGTCCTTTTATTTTCTTTATTTTTATTTCTATTCTTTTTTTTAGTTCATTTCCCTTTATTATCAAACTCTTTAAATTTTTAAGTATAATTTGATTTCTTTTATCTCTGACTGTTTAACTCTCGAGCAACTATAACAAACATCCATTAAATAAGAACTCCCTAAAAACTTTACTGATGAATTCGTAGTTTAAAAAGGTTCAAGGTGCCATTCAAGGAACGAACACACCACCGGAGTATTCTCCACCACCTTCACCTATACCTAGTCATCATTGATCATCCTCCAAGGGTTTCATCCATAATTTAGGAAGTTTCACCTCTCTCCCTCTCTTATAACTTTCTTCCTAATCATTATCTATCTTTGTACATTGAGGACAATGTACGTCTTAAGTGTGGGGGGTCAACTATAGTATTATTTGAAAATCCCTGAATGATTTATTGTCTTAAGTAATTTTCTCATATCACTAATTAGAATGAAACTTCTGTTGATTTATGATTTTTATTGATATGTTTTAGATTAAGTCATAGTTAATTGTGCATTGATAATTTAAACTTTAAGATACTAGAGAATCAAGCATGATAAGTCTATTTTTCAGAATTTAAAAAAATTGCTAGGTTGTTGACCTAAATTTGAATATTACCTTGAAATTTGAAATTTACAAAGTTGATATCAAAAACCCATAATTTTTGTGATATTTTGAGCCTTTTAGAGCATATATTCTTTTCTTGCTCACTTCTTTTTATTATGAGTGTGTCAACATTGATTTGTTATTCTAGAACTTGCTTCGATTATACATGTCAAGACCACATCATTGATTTGAGATACAGAAATTATAAAGGCACTTAGGATTTAACCCACTTACTCCACTAAAAGCCTACCCTTACAATTAACCCCTAGTGAACCCCTTTGATCCTAACAACCCTTTTATTGATTCACCCACTAATATTAACCCAAAACCCATCTTGTATTTGTTATCACCATTTTTCTTAACTACCCTTCTATCGAGATTTGATTTGATCAGTTGCCTAATTATTTTATCTCATTAGTTGAATTCATCTTATATTATGTATTTACTTGATTTTTTCTTAAAAAAATCGAAGTATATTCATTATTAGTTCTATAATTAAGTGATCTTATACGTTTAAATTATACATCTTGGAGAAAAAGTTCGTATTATTAGTATTACAAGTTTTCAATTAATATAATTATTTAGGATTAGTTCATTTTTTCTAGTTAGGTGAATTATCAATTCAATCTCAATTCTAACCTTCTAATTCAGTCTTTGTCGATACCTTTAACCTAAGCCCTGTTACAACCCCTTTAAAGACCTTTTGATTTGTGTATCATCTCATTTTATAGTGGTGGAGATTTGATTTTCATGCAAGCCTATGGGATTAACTTTTCATGTTCAACTTTTTGAGTGCTTAATTTCGAACCTTAAACACCTTAAGTGATTTGAGTGAATCTTTAGTGAGGATGTCAATCCTTGTCAAATTTTGAATTAAAGGTAATTATTCGAAAAAGGGGAAACACTTATGTTTTCGTTCTACAAACTTATGACTTTGATTGATTGAATCTTTAGGACTCTTTGAGTTAAATTATCCATGTATAAATTATCCATGAATTATGATGAAATATTATCGATGAATATTATGAATTGAAGAAGTTCATTTGTGAGTTGAGAATTTTTGCTTGAGGACAAGCAAAAGCTTAAGTGTGGGGGTATTTGATAAACTGTAATATGTACATATTTTAAATCCCACATTTAGCATACTTTTGGATGATTTAGTCCTTGAATTGTGGAATTTGGTACTCCTAATTCTTTAATTTCATGTTTTATACTTAGGAGAGAACTGGAGGATGAAAAGAATGAGAAACAGGTTGAAAATATAGAAAATGGGCTAAAGTACAAATTGCACACGGCCGTGCCTCCTTAGCAGATCCGACCACGGCCTGGCCCCGAATCACACAGTTGTGCCACATGGGCATGTCCCTTCCACAGCAAGGAAGTGTTTCATTCGGATTAGGGTACTTAGAGGTAAAGAAAGACATTCCAAAAGCTTATATAAACACCCTATAGGCCAACCTTAAAGGGGGCGTTCAGCTAGGCCAAGGAGTCAAGCCAGAGGGGCCGAATTATAGGATTCACTTGAGATTGAGGATCTCTCCTTTCAATTCCTTTAGGGGGTTTTAGGGTTTTTCTTATGTTTTGTTTTATACTTTCTTCTGAGATGTATTCTTTTATAATTATGAACTAAACCCCTCAAATACCTGAGGGGGATGAAACCTAAGACGGATCTTGTTATAGTTTTTTGAGCAATATGATAAATACTTGATTTGTTCTTAATTATTATTTTGTTATTTTAGGATATTGATTAAGCTCTTTAAACCATGGGGAAGGGAAGCAGTAGGAGTAGCACGTATCACTCTTCCTAGTCTCTATTCCCTATAGGAGCAATAGACTGCATTAGTGGGTAGCTTTAGTGGCTTGTTTAGCGATTGCGCATTGCCGTGCTTTCTTTAATAAAGAAGGATTTCTTATTGGTTAAGCTCTCTGGTAAGCGAATAAGGTAGTGCTAACTTCTTAGCAAGATGAGAGCAAGCATTAGATGAAGCCGAGTTTGTCCATCTCGCATATTCGAGAACAAATAGCCTTCAGATTGTGGGAATTGAGTTGACTGCCCAGATGTTCGCAAGAGGCAAGAGATGGCCCCTGCTCCTCTCCCTATCGGGGGAGCTGCTACGCTCCTCTTCTGATGCCTTCACGCTCACTCGCTCAGACAAGATGCTGCTAATCATCAAAGCCTGCATTTGTGTCTTCGCTTCTTGCAGGCTAATACTTTTAGATCTTCTCCCTTCTCTTCCATGAGTGTGGCTTTTTCTAAAACTTGTACCTTTCTTGACTCCCCGAAAGGAGCTACCCTTACTGGATTGCGTTAAAGGAGCGTTCGAAGCTTAGCTCGGCATCAATCTGCAACTGACTTCCCACCTTGTTAAAAGTGCTATCATGTCACTACGGATTGGACACGAAGGGGGGCTTATCAAGAGCGAATTCCCTTCTCCTCATTCCCTTGGATTGGACACATTGCATTGGTACCACAGGATACCCCAGATAGTCTTTCAGAGCCTTGCCTGGCCCTTTTCCGCAAGAAAAAGAAGCTTAGCTTGCTTTTCTTTTTAAGGCTTGACTCAGTTCTATACTAGAACGGGGGGAAGATTCTATCTAAGAAAGGGCGGCACTTTTCTTTCTTTTTAGTTGGGTTTGTCCTTTCTTTCCATTCCAATTCAAGGCTGCGGTTGAAGATGCGGGACAAAACAAATTAGATAGAGTCTTTATAGTCTTTAATATGAAGCGGGATGACCACCGGTCTTGGTTAGAGAAATGGAGTTTCTTCCGCTACTCTACTAAGAGTAAGGAAGCTTGACCTATCAAGAAGTTATCCATTTCCATATGCTTAGCACAACAAAATGGGTAATCTTGCTGAAGCTCGGGGAAGAGTAGTTAGGGGTAGGGTAGAACACTTTTTCCAGATAAGAGCGTTCCAGCTTAGAGTTCTGATACTCTTTCCCCCAAAACCAATATAGAGTATCTAGGGACAACTCCAAGCTTGATAGCTGTCATAGGCTTTGGGTTCAACGGATCGAATGATAGGTCCAAAGATAGAGCATACCATACATTTAGTAGGAAAGATAGCTTCATTCGCATTCCTTATCAGACCAGACTCTTGACTTGCTAGGTGCGTGCTAATGGATCGCCCTTCTTGGCCCGGGTAGCCATTCTTCTATGTTATAGTCCTCTGCCTACTCTCGATAGCCTCAGGATATTCACACTTAGCAGCAGCGAGGTACGTAGTCGCTTTAGCGAAGCTTAAGGAGGAGTGTTAACGATGGAAAGGGTGAGGTTACGAAGCATTCTATTCTAAAAGCATTCCAACTCGGTTTTCAAGGTGAAAGAAAGAGCCGTACAGGTACAAGCGTGGCCGCTAAACTCCTCAAGTGCACTTTTAGGGAGGTTTTGAAATACGCTCAACGAAGGCGAGAGGTCTTCAACTGCTCTCCCGATCCCTTTCACCTAACCCTCGGATAGGTTTGAGTTCTGCGGGTAAAAGCGCTACAGGCTCTACTTCATAGGGGTCCCTTCCTTCTGACTCCCATTCCTTATGTCTTGCTTTCAAAGGCCTTTCTTGGCTCTATAAAGCAAAAGCATTTTCCTGATTCTAGCGAAAGTTCCCCGGAAGTTTAGTTGAAGTCGTGACGGCTGAATCAACTGCTGCTCTTTGTGCTGTTCTTGCTGACCTCTTAGACTGAGAAGTAGACTGACTCGGAAGAGCTCATTGCATCGAGGTAGCTTCTACCGAAGCGATTTTTCTATGTGCCAGCACCTATGTGATTCTACTGCGAACCAAACTCCTAAGAACAATCGGGCGGGGGATTCTTGAACAAGAGATTCGTCTTCGTCTTTTGCGAATGAAAGCACTATGTCTCCTGGCCGGGGAAAGGAATTGAATAAGAAGAAGATGATTCTAGTCCTCCTGCTAGTGCACTGTACACTTCATACTTCCTAGAAAAGTTGTAGTAGTCTTTCACTTCCCAAAGAGTCCTTCTGATAATAGACTTCCAAGCCAAACATAACAAAGACGGCAGCTAGCTCGCCAACTAACCACACTCAGCGCTCTGAAAGAACAGCTTATGCCTATGCCATTTGATTCATAAAAGGAAGGTTCGGTTCCGTTTGTTTACCTTCTTACCCCTTCTTTTTCTCATTGAGTGTCCTCCTCTCCTTATCAGTCGACTCAAACCTGTATCGAACTCGGAGATTGAATAGGAAGATAACTCTATGCAGCGACAGAGGCAAGATCTCTATATGTTGATAGATACCCGAGAGACTGAGTCCTTTCCTTAAGGCATGCCCCTACTCAACTTCCTATTGCAAATGCCAAAGCACCAAGAGCGGCAACTCCAAGTTCTTTCATACCCTCAGCTCAGGGAAAAGAGCTAACTGCTGCGGGAGAGGCGACTTCTCTTTCACTTCATTCACGGGAGACCTACCAAATCTGCGCATTTCTATAAGTCATGGTCACATGTCTTGTGAACATTCAACCATCAAGAGTGAAGGTCAAAGGAATGCTTTTCTCACCGGAATTTCTTCTTTTCTTTTTTCTTTGGAACCCGAGCTAATTCTTTTAGATCTTCTCCCTTCTCTGCTTCCTAGCCCAAGGGCGATAGAGACTCTACTTATTGAGTTGCCTTCACTCGGAGTTCTAGTTGATGAAAGACTTTTTTCCTATTCCACTGCAAGGGTACGAAACTACGTAGAAGCAATGTCCGCTAAAATCAGTCTTTCTCCTATATAGGAGACCGCCTTCCCAAACTCAACTTAATCAATGGCACCAACAGCTGAAATAGCATAGGTTTTCCCATTTCTCTTTAGGGGATTCCTCTCTATTCCTTGTGTGGGATGATCCCTTCTAGCCGCCCGTAGCCCTGCCTCCAACCTTGAGCAATTCTTGTGTGACTTATGAATTCCATTTCCTCCACTTAACAGTAGAGTAACTTCCTTCCTCCGTTGCTTCAGAAAAGAGAAGAGCGCCAACGGCAAGAGCTAATTCAGCTAAATCAATGGCACGTGGGAGCCTTCCTAAAAGAAAGAATTGACTGACCTTGCTGCTTAGGACTTTTCTTCTCTAAAGTCTAAAGAGATTTCCCGCTGAGTACTCCCTCGTTAAGGAATGGTCGCTTATTGGTGCTGAGTAGGGTTACTGCAAAGTTTTCGTGTGATCGACTCCCGGGTTTCCTCTTGAAGCGGCGCAGCTCCCAAGTACCATTTGTCTCCAAGCCTATCTCCCACTTCCCATTGTGCGTTTGATTCCATCTCTCAATCGACGGACGATTTCTAAATGCTTTGGACCGGTGAGCGCTATGGACTAACTTCCTTACAGGCGGAGTTAGCAAAGGTACAGACAGTCCGATCTAGCTAGTGAGCAGAAGCGCTAATCACAAAAATAGCTCGTCAGTTAAGCTCTTCAGTGATGTCCCTCTCATCTGTGCTTGCCGCCTTTTCACCACGGTTGGCTGACTCCGGCTTTCCAGTCTTCTCTTTCCTGCGCGCTGGACGGATGCTAGCTCTTCTCTTTGCAAGAAGGTTTGTATGAGAATTTAATTATATTAATAGAGTGAGATTCGTGTGCAGCTGATGAAATAGCTAGGGTTGATGATATAACTCTAACAACGGTTATTGCTAAGACTGGTTTTTCTCTTCCGTCTGTGGGATTTGCCCTTCAAACAAGCCTATGAATAACATCAATGCCATTCATTCGAGGTGATAAGTTAAATTCTATCACATCACTTTGTGGTGTGGTATGCGGCGGAGTTAGTGTACCCGGGAGTTAAGTTTTACCAAGTATGCGATTCTGGGTGACGACATTGTCATCGCAGATCGATTGGTAGCGGTACAATACCGAAAACTCATTGAACAACTTGGTCTATCTATATCTTTAAATAAAACCTTGTTGTCTGAGTCGGGTACCTGTGAGTTCGCTAAGCCTTTCATTCTTCGCTCGGGGGAGAAAGGCGGGAATTCCCCCTAGTAGGAGTAGTAGTCTTGGGCAGAGAACAGCCCTTTGTTATCTCG